>JBAMJR010000037.1:5332500-5367500 GCA_038501785.1 Myoxocephalus aenaeus | reverse complement strand
TGACGTGTGTGTGTTCCTCAGATGAAGAGGACTTCCCCCCACAGCTGAAGAGACCCCATGAGGAGCCGCCTCACACACACACGCAGACGACACACCCCCGCTCCCGCCCCGACGCAGCCGCACACCGTGTCCCACCTGACGCACACACACCTGTCCCAGGCCAGCCCCGCCTCCTCGCTGGACTCCCCGGCGACGCCCACCACCGCCCTGGCCTCGCCCGCCGCTCCGGCGCCGACGCACACCGAGCACACGCACTCCTACGGCGGGGGGGGCGTCGCCGTACGGCGAGCAGCTGCAGCCGCTGGCCCTCACCACCAAGCCCCACCGGACCACGCGCCCGCTGGGCCGCAGCACCGGCACCCCGAGACCCTCCACGCCCACGTCCTCCTGCGACACCCCCATCTCCTCCCCCCACACGGCCGCCTCCAGGTGCTCCCCCCCCTCCGCCCCCCTTCCTCCCCCCGCCCCCGACCTCCGCTCACGGTGCCTTAACGCAGTCTCAGCCGTTCTCCTTCAGAAGAACCAATCAGCTGTGAGCTGCTGCCTTCTCTGAATCTTCAAATCAAATAAATACCCTTTTTTTTTTTTAATGCTGTAAATAAGCTTTCATTTTTTTTACAACTTTTTTTATAGATGTATAACATTTTATTTTAGTATGAAAAGGACAAATAATTGGTCAATATTTGACTGCATCCGACTTCACAAAACTATATTTTTTCACTTTTTCTAACGACTTTCTATGAATAATCTACTTGTAATGGGATGTGGGGTGTGGCACCGGGATGCGCTTCAGAAAGCTTTTTTCACGTGGTAGTAATGAGTGTAAATCTATTTTCTGGTTCCTATGTGTTAATAAATACTCACTGAGTTCAGCCCATGTGCCTGTGTGATGATGATGATGATGAAGGTCTGATGTCAGACAGGAGTTTCCAGACTTCTTCCCAAGGAGACCACTAAAGAGAAGACGTGAGGAAATCTAAATGAATCCTTCAACATGAATGTGATTTACTGTTTAAAAAGGTCAAGAGTGAACTAAAAAAGTGGATTATTGAGGATATAAACGCCGGAATAACGTTCTGAGAAAGATGGAAATTATCTATATTTTTTTAACTTAATTAAAAAAGGACGGAACGACCTTGACCTCATGATCAAATTTTTTATTGGAATTGAAGATAACTCCTAAATAATCCAGCATGAGTCTTTACAGAAAAATGTCTCCAGTGACCCAAATTATATAATTTCACTTTGAGTTGGAAGTTTTTATTACATCCAGCATTTTGTATTTGCTTTTGGTTTTTAAAACGTGATGGGTTGGTTTTATAGAGCGAGTTGAAGGTAACAAAAGAACGAGCTCTTTTGATTGTGAATGAATCGGCCACTGGAAGCACGTACATAAGAGAAGAGGACCGAGGACAGAGCTCTGAGGTGCTCCGTAGTCCAGAGTGGCCGTAGAGGATGTGGAGTTACCGAGATGAACCACTAGAGAGCAGAAGATGGTTCCCTAAGTAGAGCAGTTTGTACACAATATTTTCAGAGATCGGTCTGTAATTGTTCAGTAAAGATACGGAAGTCATAACATAATTATTTATTGTTGGTTTATATGCACAGGTGTATATTTCACACATAAATATTTGACATCTACTCCAGGGTATGTACAACATATGTAGGTACCGGCTACAGCAGGTAGCTTCTCTCCACTCGGTCTAACTGATAGAAGGAGTCCGTGTTGACTCGCTGTCGGTGGCGACCAGTGAGGTGGCCGAGAACCCCGGCTCGGCGAACGGGAACACTTCCCGGGTCAGTCGGGTCAGGAAGCACGGCATCTCCTTCTTGCCGCCAAATGCTGCCCCTTTGGCCTGGAAGCGGTAGGCCACAGAGTGGGAGAGGCGGGTCAGCAGGCGGGTCAGCTCCAGGTTACGATTGTCTTTCTGCTTCAATAACGTGCAGAACGTCTGGAGGAAGACGGATCCCAGAGGGTGCATGAAAGCTCCGTATCCTGAGGAGACAACGGAGAAGATGATCTGGGTCCGAACATGAACATTAAAACATCCGTCCTGTTCTGTGAGTGAACTCCAGCTGCCTTGAAATTAACCTTCACCCCAAATAAATGTCTGTCTGAAACATCCTCATCATCAGTCTGGGGACGAGTTATGGATTTACTACGGTTTTGTCTGGAGTTTTCTTAGAGACCATCAGGGCTCAAGTACATTTTACCCTGAGTTACAGGGTACACTTACTAACTAGTGAAAAATGAGACCTTCTCACTAGTGTTTACCTGGTGGTGTTGTGTACCTCACAGCTCTAGATAGAAGTCTCACTAGTGTTTACCTGGTGGTGTTGTGTACCTCACAGCTCTAGATAGACATCTCACTAGTGTTTACCTGGTGGTGTTGTGTACCTCACAGCTCTAGATAGAAGTCTCACTAGTGTTTACCTGGTGGTGTTGTGTACCTCACAGCTCTAGATAGACGTCTCACTAGTGTTTACCTGGTGGTGTTGTGTACCTCACAGCTCTAGATAGAAGTCTCACTAGTGTTTACCTGGTGGTGTTGTGTACCTCACAGCTCTAGATGGACGTCTCACTAGTGTTTAGCTGGTGGTGTTGTGTACCTCACAGCTCTAGATAGAAGTCTCACTAGTCTTTACCTGGTGGTGTTGTGTACCTCACAGCTCTAGATAGACATCTCACTAGTGTTTACCTGGTGGTGTTGTGTACCTCACAGCTCTAGATAGACATCTCACTTGTGTTTACCTGGTGGTGTTGTGTACCTCACAGCTCTAGATAGAAGTCTCACTTGTGTTTACCTGGTGGTGTTGTGCACCTCACAGCTCTAGATAGAAGTCTCACTAGTGTTTACCTGGTGGTGTTGTGTACCTCACAGCTCTAGATAGACATCTCACTAGTGTTTACCTGGTGGTGTTGTGTACCTCACAGCTCTAGATAGAAGTCTCACTTGTGTTTACCTGGTGGTGTTGTGCACCTCACAGCTCTAGATAGAAGTCTCACTAGTGTTTACCTGGTGGTGTTGTGTACCTCACAGCTCTAGATAGAAGTCTCACTTGTGTTTACCTGGTGGTGTTGTGAACCTCACAGCTCTAGATAGAAGTCTCACTAGTGTTTACCTAGTGGTGTTGTGTACCTCACAGCTCTAGATAGACGTCTCACTAGTGTTTACCTGGTGGTGTTGTGTACCTCACAGCTCTAGATAGAAGTCTCACTAGTGTTTACCTGGTGGTGTTGTGAACCTCACAGCTCTAGATAGACTTCTCACTAGTGTTTACCTGGTGGTGTTGTGTACCTCACAGCTCTAGATAGAAGTCTCACTAGTGTTTACCTGGTGGTGTTGTGAACCTCACAGCTCTAGATAGAAGTCTCACTAGTGTTTACCTGGTGGTGTTGTGTACCTCACAGCTCTAGATAGAAGTCTCACTTGTGTTTACCTGGTGGTGTTGTGTACCTCACAGCTCTAGATAGACGTCTCACTAGTGTTTACCTGGTGGTGTTGTGTACCTCACAGCTCTAGATAGACGTCTCACTAGTGTTTACCTGGTGGTGTTGTGTACCTCACAGCTCTAGATAGACGTCTCACTAGTGTTTACCTGGTGGTGTTGTGTACCTCACAGCTCTAGATAGAAGTCTCACTAGTGTTTACCTGGTGGTGTTGTGTACCTCACAGCTCTAGATGGACGTCTCACTAGTGTTTAGCTGGTGGTGTTGTGTACCTCACAGCTCTAGATAGACGTCTCACTAGTGTTTACCTGGTGGTGTTGTGAACCTCGCAGCTCTAGATAGACGTCTCACTAGTGTTTACCTGGTGGTGTTGTGTACCTCTAGCTCTAGATAGACGTCTCACTAGTGTTTACCTGGTGGTGTTGCGTACATCACAGCCGTATCCACAGGAACAGAGAGATGCTGTGAGAAGCTGCACTCTCTGGTGTCACCGGCTGAATCCACCTCCACACCATCATCTAGACCAGCTCCCCGACACGCCTACAGGAGACCACAACTAGCCCTCAGTCACCCTCCATCTCCTATGTGTGTGTGCGTGTGACAGTAAACACACTCACCTGTATGAGGAACACTTTGACCTTTTTATCCATATATTCATTGTCAAAATATGTGAAGATGCGAGACAGTAGGACAGGTTTCCCATCAGCTCCGAACACGCAGCCCTCGTCCCCGTGAGACGACAAGACGGCCAGGAAACAGTCTTTCACAGGCCTCTGGCTCTCTGCACACACACACACACACACACACACACACACACACACACACACACACACACACACACACACACACACGCGATTTTACAGGTATGCACTAAAGTGAACAGGTGAGAACATTCCAACACTGAGCTCGCATTCAAACACATTAATATTGCCATGAAGTGTGTTCTCACTCCTGTTTTATGGCTTTGTTTTTCACATCCCATAATCTGGGCGTGTGACCGTTGCACGCTGTTATCTGTCACGAGCCGCTGAACACCTGTTTGAGGAGTTACGCACGCAATCTGTCAATAGAGATCACGGCGAGCAGCTGAACCGTGTCTACGTGACGCCGTGAAGACGGACAGGTGACCAAATAAAAGCCCAAACACATGATGTGCTTGTATTTTAAATGTTCCTTTGACTTCCATACGCACCTTTCAGAAACAGCTCATAGATCTCGTCCCGGCTGCGGTCGGTGTGGATGTCCACCTTGAAGCCCAGCTTGCTGAGGGTCCGGTGGAGGGTCTTGGCGTCCTTCCTGGCTCCGGGCCTCCGGCCCAGTGTGACCCCGGGGTCGAACTCCTCCACCGACACCAGCACGGCCCGGTTCCTGTCCCCACTGAGGTCCATCGGTCCTCTTCCCCCGTAAGACGCTGCTCTCCACGGTGCAGGAGATCGAGTGAGGAAGGAGTGCTGTGCGTCTCCGCTATGCGAGTCTCTGCAAGACCGTAAGCTCACACCTGGAGGACCATATATGGACTTCCCGCCGCAGGCTGTTACATCAGGGAGGATCACGAGCGGCTGTGTCTCACAGTGTTACGTAACTTTGGCTTTTCTCTGCACGTGCTGGGAAAAGCCGTTCCTCAGGTGTGTGTCTCTCTCTCTCAAGTGTGTGTCTCTCTCTCAGGTGTGTTTCCTCTCAGGTGTGTGTGTCTCTCTCTCTCAGGTGTGTTCCTCTCAGGTGTGTGTTTCCTCTCAGGTGTGCTTCCTCTCAGACGTGTGTGCTTCCTCTCAGGTGTGTTTCCTCTCAGACGTGTTCCTCTCAGGTGTGTGTTTCCTCTGAGGTGGTTGTCTCTCTCTGAGGTGTTTTTCCTCTCAGGTGTGTGTGTCTCTCTCTCAGGTGTGTTCCTTTCAGGTGTGCTTTCTCTCAGGTGTGCTTCCTCTCAGACGTGTGTGTTTTGTCCCCACTTGGAGGGAGCAATCCAACGGTTTCCGGCAGAGCACCATGGCCTCAGATTTGGAGGTGCTAACTCTCATCCCTGCCGCTTCACACTCGGCTGCAAAACGCCCCAGTGAATGCTGGGGGTCACGGTCCGAGGAGGCAAACAGGACCACATCATCCGCGAACAGCAGAGATGCAATCCCGAGACTCCCGAACCGGATCCTCTCCGCCCCCCGGCTGCGCCTAGATATCCTGTCCATGAAAGTCACGAACAGGACCGGTGATAAAGGGCAGCCCTGGCGGAGGCCAACACCCACCGGGAACGTGTCTGACTTAGTACCGAGGATACGAACACAGCTCCTACTGCAGGCGTACAGAGACCGGATGGCCCGTGCCAATGGGTCCGGCACCCCATACTCCCGCAGCACCCCCCACAAAAACCCCAGAGGGACCCGGTCGAAAGCCTTCTCCAAGTCTACAAAGCACATGTAGACTGGTTGGGCAAACTCCCAGGACCCCTCCAGTAGTCTTGCGAGGGTAAAGAGCTGGTCCACTGTTCCACGGCCGGGACAATAACTAAAGTTTATCTCATTGAGATCTAGAGATACAGCAGTTCTGGAACTTTTGATCGTATCTCTCGGTCTTCCTCAGCAGATGCAGTTTGCTTGAAGCCCTTTCTGTCCATGTGGGCTTAAAAATAAAAATAAAAAACATCATGGAACGGTCATGTTGTGTTGGCGCCCCCTGTGGACTAAAGAGGTAGTGTCTCTGAGCACCAATTTATTTTGTACAGCCCGGAATCACAAATTACAAATGTGCCTCAGAGGGCCTTACAATCTCAGAGACCAGGACTAAACTGAGCTCACATAGAGGATCATGACTAACCTGAGGTATATAGAGGATCAGGACTAAACTGAGCTCACATAGAGGATTATGACTAACCTGAGGTATATAGAGGATCAGGACTAAACTGAGCTCACATAGAGGATCAGGACTAACCTGAGGTATATAGAGGATCAGGACTAAACTGATGTATATAGAGGGTCAGGACTAAACTGAGCTCACATAGAGGTTCAGGACTAACCTGAGGTATATAGAGGATCAGGACTAAACTGATGTATATAGAGGGTCAGGACTAAACTGAGCTCACATAGAGGTTCAGGACTAGCCTGAGGTATATAGAGGATCAGGACTAAACTGAGGTCCTAGAGCAGGGGTGGGCAAACTTTTTGGCTCAGGGGCCACATTGAATTAAAGAATTTGACAGACGGGCCGGACCAGTATCAGATGGATGGAGATTTTACAACTCTAAAACTGTTGTAGTACAAACCCTGTCTCCGGCGACAGAAAGTGATTCATATTACTGTAATTCTTCTAAAGTTAACGCTTTACGACATAATTAAAAAGGATTCTGACCGCTAAGAAGTGGAGCTTTTGTCTGTGGGATCAGTGGGGGAGGGGTGGAATTGCAAGTGTTGTGTGTGCGCTCTAGTTCAGCAGAACACGGCAGGCAGCGGTCTCCACGGCACGTAAAAACTGCTGTAACGCCTCTCTGTTCCCGACTTGATTTTCCCAAAGCACAATGATGGCAACAGACCAGCATCAATGTTTCTTCATGCTTATTTATTGCACAGCGCTCTTTTAGGCTTTTCGTGTGTGTGTTCTTCTGCAGCAGAGCCGTGTGCGCAGCAGAAGGCATTATGCCTGTTCACACCGGACGCGGCGCGAATTTGCGGCGCGACCAGATTACATGCAAAGTCAATCCACAGACGCGCCGCCCCGCGAATCGGCGATTTTTTCGCGGGGCGGCGCGATAGACGCGTTTGAGGCGGCGCGAACAGAGCGTTTGACGAGGGGCGAACAGAGCGAAGGACGCGGCGCGAATTCGCGTGAGTTGAATTCTCCCAACTCCAGCGGAGAATTCGCGTGACGCAAAATTGCGGCAGCCAATCAGCGTTGAGAATCAGCGTTGAGAAGCTCCGCCCGTCATCACCGCCGTCTTGCCGGTCCCGAATGAAACTGCTGCTGCTTCGCCTGAACCAGCGCTGGCAGCGGCCGTCATTCAGACACTGTTGTGGGACTACGGATAATAATATGAACACACACGAAAAGCCTAAAAGAGCGCTGTGCAATAAATAAGCATGAAGCGGTCTTTACTATAACTTATAATTATTAAAAAAAAAAAAAAAAAATGTAATATATTTTTTTAATAACTTTTTTTAAATATTTTTTTTTAATGTTATAATAATTATAATACTCGGCGGGCCGTATATTAATACTCGGCGGGCCGTATCCGGCCCGCGGGCCGTAGTTTGCCCACCTCTGTCCTAGAGGATCAGGACTAAACTGAGACTGGTTCAGGACCAGGTAAAGGATCCTCACTGTCACTTTAAAGTTAAGTAAAACGAGTATTTCACTTATTTTATCATCATCATTTATTCATCATTCTACATTTATTCATCATTCAACATTTAAGAAGCAGATTAAACGCGTGCAAATACACAAAGCAGATTAAACGCGTACAAATACACAAAGCAGAGTCCCCACCAGTCAAACAGACAGAACAACAGTCACCGTCCACTTCTGGTTTGTCAGATCTCATTTAGAGGAACTGTTCAAACAACATGAGTCAGCAAAGATACTTCAAATATCAGCAGTGTGTAAAGTATTGACGGAGTACTACAGACTTCACGTGCTGCCGTTTAGTGGCCGAAGAAGATCTTTCATTTGAGATCAGATTAGATGTTCCTTTATTAGTCCTGCAGTGGGGAAATGAATGAATGAATGAATATATGTACAGGATTACAGCAGCAGACGGGTAGAGAGAGACATAGTCAAAGACAAGTAATTAAAGGAAAAGCACTAATAAAACAATATACACAGGATTTATTACTAGGAAAAGTACTGTGTTTAAAATGAAATGTAGTGGATTAAAATGTACAATATGTACCTCTGAGATGTAGTACAGTAAAAGTACAATATGTAGCTCTGAGATGTAAAATGTACAATATGTACCTCTGAAGTGTAGTACAGTAAAAGTACAATATGTACCTCTGAGATGTAAAATGTACAATATGTACCTCTGAAGTGTAGTACAGTAAAAGTACAATATGTACCTCTGAGATGTAAAATGTACAATATGTACCTCTGAAGTTTAGTACAGTAAAAGTACAATATGTACCTCTGAGATGTAGTACAGTAAAGAGTACAATATGTACCATTGAGATGTAGTACAGTAAAGAGTACAATATGTACCTCTGATATGTAGTACAGTATAAAGTATGAGTACGAGAACATAGAACTACTGAAGTAAAGTACAAGTACAGAACTCAAGTATTGCGTAACTAACTACAGGCTGTTGTCGCTATGACGATATATATTATTATATATTTATATTGTACATACTAGTTAACATTTAATGTAGTTTTGTATTTATCTTGTGTATTGAATATCATATAATATTCCATGTATGTGTACACACACACACGGCCCATGGTGCTGACCTGAAGCCTCCTCTTCGGGTCACGTGACCGTGACACGTCATCCACACGCGACTCGGCGGGCAGCAGACAGCAGAGGCTCACGCGCTGCAGCAGCGCCGCTTATTCCAAACACAGTAGTTTTTAAATCATCAGATATCTGTTGTACTCGTAGTCGGTGAGTATAACGTAGTATAATATAATAAATACTCTTAACAGCCTCACTGTCCGTCTGTAGCTGCACGTGGTAACGTTCATGTTTGTATCATTGAGGCGGATTCAAAGATTCAAAGAGACGCGCTGGAAATGTCGCGGCCCTCTAAGGGGGGCGTCCCGTCGAGGTGAGTCCCATACGATATTACTCCTGGAGGAAGTACCTCCTAGGTGTACTAGTACCTGTTAGTATGCTGATGAGTACCTCCTAGGTGTATTAGTACATGTTAGTATGCTGATGAGTACCTCCCAGTTGTATTAGAACCTGCTAGTATGCTGAGGAGTACCTCCTATGTGTATTAGTACATGTTAGTATGCTGAGGAGTACCTCCTATGTGTATTAGTACATGTTAGTATGCTGAGGAGTACCTCCCAGTTGTATTAGAACCTGCTAGTATGCTGTTGAGTACCTTTTGAGGTGTATTAGTATCTGTCAGTATGTTGTCGAGTACCTCTGAGGTGTATTAGTACTTCTAGTTTGTCACAAACATTCATCATCAACACATAAAGGAACACTTTATCCTTCAGTTTATCTTGTTATTCATGGTTTTCACTGGACAGGAAGTGGATGATAAACTGAATAGTTTCACAATAAAAGCTGTGTGATGATTCTGCCAACAGATGGCTGGATTACTCAGCTGTTGGGAAAAGACTTGAGGGGACGCGTTTCATCGCCTTCAAAGTGCCTCTGAAACAGGTCAGGAGTCTGGTGTTGCTCTTTAACATCTTTATACTTTAACATCTTTATTCCTTAACATCTTTATACTTTAACATATTTGCTCTTTAACATCTTTATACTTTAACATCTTTATTCCTTAACATCTGTATTCTTTAACATCTGTATTCTTTAACATCTTTATACTTTAACATTTTTATTCCTTAACATCTTTATACTTTAACATCTTTATTCCTTAACATCTTTATACTTTAACATCTTTATTCTTTAACATCTTTATTCTTTAACATCTTTGCTCTTTAACATCTTTATTCTTTAACATCTTTATTCCTTAACATCTTTATACTTTAACATCTTTATTCTTTAACATCTTTATTCTTTAACATCTTTATACTTTAACATCTTTATTCTTTAACATCTTTATTCCTTAACATCTTTATACTTTAACATATTTGCTCTTTAACATCTTTATTCTTTAACATCTTTATACTTTAACATCTTTATACTTTAACATCTTTATTCTTTAACATCTTTGCTCTTTAACATCTTTATTCTTTAACATCTTTGTTCTTTAACATCTTTATACTTTAACATCTCTATTCTTTAACATCTTTGCTCTTTAACATCTTTATTCTTTAACATCTTTGTTCTTTAACATCTTTGTTCTTTAACATCTTTGTTCTTTAACATCTTTGTTCTTTAACATCTTTGCTCTTTAACATCTTTATTCTTTAACATCTTTATTCTTTAACATCTTTGCTCTTTAACATCTTTGTTCTTTAACATCTTTGTTCTTTAACATCTTTGTTCTTTAACATCTTTGCTCTTTAACATCTTTATTCTTTAACATCTTTATTCTTTCAGTCTCTGAACCAGCATCTGGAAGATGCTGATGTGTTCGGGCCGTGGGAGCTGCTGGACGCTTTGAACAAAGAGAATCAAGAGCTCGGTTTGATCATCGACCTGACGAACACCAAGCGCTACTACTCTCTTCAGGTAACGCTCACCTTTCGGGGTTCTTCTTCGTCTCTTCAGAGGGACAGAAAGTCCAATGTTCTCTGTTGTCCCTGCAGGACGTCCCAGAGTCTCTGCTGGTTGTGAAGATCCTCACAGCTGGTCACGAGATTCCCAGCGACGAAACAATCCTGAGCTTCAAATGCGCCGTGCGCAGCTTCCTACAAGACAACGCGGAGAACGGTGAGCGATGCTCCTGAGCTGGGTTTTGTTTTGTTATAGCAGCTGGTATGCAACACTCCCCTCTGAAGTCACATCATCTAAATGTCATCTTTTTTTCTGTCATCTCTAGTGTGTTTTTTACACAAAAACACACTATTTAAATGATTAAGAAATGAAAGCTTGTAGTTGGTAGTGTTAATGAAGTGTAATAATGAGCTCAAAGCTGTTAAGAAGTTAAACTGCTCATAATTCATCTCTAATATCTACTTTATATTCATGTGAATCACCATCACTACACCAACACTACATTTTGCTAGATTACATGTGAGCATCATGAGAACGTAAAAGTCATCAATATGTTACTAAATGGATCCTTTGTACGTGAGCTCTGTTACTAACACAATTTACACAAAATAATGTATAAGTTAGTAACATATGTTACTTTCATCTTGGTAACATGTTATAATGTAACCAACACAAGTTAGTAATATATGTTACTGTCATCTTAGTAACATGTTATTAATGCTACTATAATGTAACCAACACATGTTAGTAACATGTTAGTAACACAAGGATCTAGTATTTTCATCTTTAGAAAAGCCTAAAAGAAAACCACTGCAGGAGGAAGGAAAGAAATGAAAGAAAGTTAGTCTTCATCTTGAGAATGGATTGTCCTCTTTGTTTCAGACCAGCTGATTGGAGTCCACTGTACCCATGGTCTGAATCGCACTGGCTACCTGATGTGCAGGTGAGGAGTCAGTCTGAACCGGACATGTGTAATCTAACTGAGCCGTCTGTAACAGCTGTGTCTGACCTGCAGGTACCTGATAGATGTTGATGGGATGGATCCTAAAGAGGCGCTAGAACGTGAGCACTGATGTTCTGGTCTTGTAATATTTTAATGTGTGGCCAAAGAAAGAAAAGCTGCTTTAATGTTCTTTTGTCCTCAGTGTTCAACTCCTCTCGGGGACACGCTGTGGAAAGACAGAACTATCTGGAAGACCTACAATTTGGCCCGAAGAGGAGGTGATCGTCTTTGTTATGGTTATGGAGGTTTTAAACGACTATGCGGCATTATTTTAAATGTTTGATGTGACTATCCATGCGTTGACATATCTGTTTCCAACAGTAACAAGGGCATGGAGATGGCTGAGCAGGAGCCAATGAGAGGGCTCGCTTCACAGAGGCCCAGTTCCACCCCGTCAGACTCTGACATCAGAGAGGACAGACGGTCTCATTTAACAGACACCCGGAACCACAGGTAGGGACGAGAAACAGCAACGTATCACATGAAGTCTTCACGTCTCTCTGACGTCTCTCTCAAGTCTTCACGTCTCTCTGACGTCTCTCTCAAGTCTTCACGTCTCTCTTTGACGTCTTTGTCTCTGCTTGTCGTCCTCCAGCAGACCTTTCCCTTCAAGAGGAACAAACCAACGCTCACACCGCCACCATCCACACGACGGCCTTCTCAGGCCACCTGTGGGAGCCCCTCTCCTCCTTCATCAATGGATGGCCCCTCATGCTGACAGTCAGTGGAGGAGACCCCCCCACTCAGAGGACAGCAGGTCCAGGTATCCTCCTCCAGAGGACAGCAGGTCCAGGTATCCTCCTCCAGAGGACAGCAGGTCCAGGTATCCTCCTCCAGAGGACAGCAGGTCCAGGTATCCTCCTCCAGAGGACAGCAGGTCCAGGTATCCTCCTCCAGAGGACAGCAGGTCCAGGTATCCTCCTCCAGAGGACAGCAGGTCCAGGTATCCTCCTCCAGAGGACAGCAGGACCAGGTATCCTCCTCCAGAGGATAGCAGGACCAGGTATCCTCCTCCAGAGGACAGCAGGACCAGGTATCCTCCTCCAGAGGACAGCAGGTCCAGGTATCCTCCTCCAGAGGACAGCAGGTCCAGGTATGCTCCGCAGGAGGAGAGGTCCAGGTATCCTCCTCTGGAGGTGAGGAGGTCTAAGCATCCTCCTCCTCCGGAGAAGAGGTCCAAGCATCCTCCTCCTCCGGAGAAGAGGTCCAAGCATCCTCCTCCTCCGGAGAGGTCCAGGCATCCTCCTCCTCCGGAGAGGTCCCGGCATCCTCCGGAGAGGTCCCGGCATCCTCCTCCGGAGGAGAGGAGGTCCACGTATGCTCCTCCGGAGGAGAGGAGGTCCACGTATGCTCCTCCGGAGCAGAGGATGGCCACGTATGCTCCTCCGGAGCAGAGGAAGTCCACGTATGCTCCTCTGGAGCAGAGGAAGTCCACGTATGCTCCTCCAGAGGTCAGAAGGATATGTCCCCCTCCTCTCCCTCATTACTCTCCACGCTGGACTAAGGAGTCCATCGGTTGAGACAGACCTGAGGAGGGCTGGACCTACAATGAGATGCCACGAGACACTGAGAGGGACACTTGAAATGATTTTAGTTTTCATCAGACAGCTGATCTGTGAACAGCAGCTACGAGTCTATTGATAAATGAATCTCTTTGGCTTTGATTAGTCTATAAGGCCGAGGTTCCTAAGTTCTAACGTCTGTCCATAAACAATGCTGACGTCGCCGCGTGAACATCGTTGGATGGAGCTCAAACCCTTCTGAGTGATGTCACTGGAGACTGTTGGACTGAAAGGGACTAAAGAAAAACGCTGCAGTTCAGCTGAAGGTTGTCAGATCTCGTTTGGTTCCCGACAGTTAGAAACAAAAAGAGAGAATTTGGGACAAAGACATGAAACAGGGTTGTCATTTTTTATATATTTTTAATATTTTCCTCTAGTAATGTGTGCACAGGTTTCATCCCCTCCTGGAAGACTGATTATTGGTATTTTTATGATGTCTATTAATCGATTAGTTGTTTGGTCTATAACATTGTTTTGTATATAAACGATATTAAAGTTTGCTTAATAAAAGACTCAAACGTTTCGGTTTGGACCCAGAAAGACCTGTTTGTGGAAACAGTGAAAGTTTGACACTTGTAGTACATGGTAATAGGTTCCAGGACTCAGACTCTCCGTCGATAGCGCCACCATCAGGCGACCTGAATGTGTGCTTACTGTGTTTATAGCTGCAGAACTACAACCACTTTTATTCAGAACGTGTTAACACAGGAATCAACTTCTCCAACGATTCAAATATACAACATTACAAATATTACAAAATAATCCTTCATTCATTAATTAATGGACTAATTGATTAAAAGAAAAGTGATTCATAAACGAATGGTTTCAGCTGTCATATAAACTGTTAATTTTAACAAAAATATTTTATGAACTTCAATATGTTGTGTAAAGAACTTCATTTGTACCTCCACCAAAAGACAGGTGGAGGTAAGACCACCAAAGACCTCAGGTGAAGGTTCGTCCACCAAAGACCTCAGGTGAAGGTAAGACCTCAGGTGAAGATTAGTCCACTAAAGATCCCAGATGAAGGTAAGACCACCAAAGACCTCAGGTGAAGAAAATACCACCAAAGACCTCAGGTGAAGGTTGGTCCACCAAAGACCTCAGGTGAAGAAAATACCACCAAAGACCTCAGGTGAAGGTAAGACTACCAAAGACCTCAGCTGAAGAAAATACCACCAAAGACCTCAGGTGAAGGTTGGTCCACCAAAGACCTCGGGTGAAGGAAATACCACCAAAGACCTCAGGTGAAGAAAAGACCACCAAAGACCTCAGGTGAAGGTTGGTCCACCAAAGACCTCGGGTGAAGGAAATACCACCAAAGACCTCAGGTGAAGAAAAGACCACCAAAGACCTCTGGTGAAGGTTGGTCCACCAAAGACCTCGGGTGAAGGAAATACCACCAAAGACCTCAGGTGAAGAAAAGACCACCAAAGACCTCAGGTGAAGGTTGGTCCACCAAAGACCTCAACTGAAGAAAATACCACCAAAGACCTCAGGTGAAGGTTGGTCCACCAAAGACCTCGGGTGAAGGAAATACCACCAAAGACCTCAGGTGAAGAAAAGACCACCAAAGACCTCAGGTGAAGAAAAGACCACCAAAGACCTCAGGTGAAGGTTCGTCCACCAAAGACCTCAGGTGAAGGAAAGACCACCAAAGACCTCAGGTAAAGAAAAGACCACCAAAGACCTCAGGTGAAGGTTGGTCCACCAAAGACCTCAACTGAAGAAAATACCACCAAAGACCTCAGGTGAAGGTAAGACTACCAAAGACCTCAGCTGAAGAAAATACCACCAAAGACCTCAGGTGAAGGTTGGTCCACCAAAGACCTCAGGTGAAGAAAAGACCACCAAAGACCTCAGGTAAAGAAAAGACCACCAAATACCTCAGGTGAAGGTTGGTCCACCAAAGACCTCAACTGAAGAAAATACCACCAAAGACCTCAGGTGAAGGTTCGTCCACCAAAGACCTCAGGTGAAGGAAAGACCACCAAAGACCTCAGGTAAAGAAAAGACCACCAAAGACCTCAGGTGAAGGTTGGTCCACCAAAGACCTCAACTGAAGAAAATACCACCAAAGACCTCAGGTGAAGGTAAGACTACCAAAGACCTCAGCTGAAGAAAATACCACCAAAGACCTCAGGTGAAGGTTGGTCCACCAAAGACCTCAGGTGAAGAAAAGACCACCAAAGACCTCAGGTGAAGGAAAGACCACCAAAGACCTCAGGTAAAGAAAAGACCACCAAATACCTCAGGTGAAGGTTGGTCCACCAAAGACCTCAACTGAAGAAAATACCACCAAAGACCTCAGGTGAAGGTTCGTCCACCAAAGACCTCAGGTGAAGGAAAGACCACCAAAGACCTCAGGTAAAGGAAATACCACCGAAGACCTCAGGTGAAGGTAAGACCACCAAAGACCTCAACTGAAGAAAATACCACCAAAGACCTCAGGTGAAGGTAAGACTACCAAAGACCTCAGCTGAAGAAAATACCACCAAAGACCTCAGGTGAAGGTTGGTCCACAAAAGACCTCGGGTGAAGGAAATACCACCAAAGACCTCAGGTGAAGAAAAGACCACCAAAGACCTCAGGTGAAGGTTGGTCCACCAAAGACCTCGGGTGAAGGAAATACCACCAAAGACCTCAGGTGAAGAAAAGACCACCAAAGACCTCAGGTGAAGTTAAGACCACCAAAGACCTCAGGTGAAGGTTGGTCCACCAAAGACCTTGGGTGAAGGTTGGTCCACCAAAGACCTTGGGTGAAGGAAATACCACCAAAGACCTCAGGTGAAGAAAAGACCACCAAAGACCTCAGGTGAAGGTTGGTCCACCAAAGACCTCAGGTGAAGGAAATACCACCGAAGACCTCAGGTAAAGGAAATACCACCGAAGACCTCAGGTGAAGGTAAGACCACCAAAGACCTCAACTGAAGAAAATACCACCAAAGACCTCAGGTGAAGGTTGGTCCACCAAAGACCTTGGGTGAAGGTTGGTCCACCAAAGACCTTGGGTGAAGGAAATACCACCAAAGACCTCAGGTGAAGTTAAGACCACCAAAGACCTCAGGTGAAGGTTGGTCCACCAAAGACCTTGGGTGAAGGTTGGTCCACCAAAGACCTTGGGTGAAGGAAATACCACCAAAGACCTCAGGTGAAGAAAAGACCACCAAAGACCTCAGGTGAAGGTTCGTCCACCAAAGACCTCAGGTGAAGGAAATACCACCGAAGACCTCAGGTAAAGGAAATACCACCAAAGACCTCAGGTGAAGGTAAGACCACCAAAGACCTCAGGTGAAGTTAAGACCACCAAAGACCTCAGGTGAAGGTTGGTCCACCAAAGACCTCGGGTGAAGGAAATATCACCAAAGACCTCAGGTGAAGAAAAGACCACCAAAGACCTCAGGTGAAGAAAAGACCACCAAAGACCTCGGGTGAAGGTTGGTCCACCAAAGACTTCGGGTGAAGGAAATACCACCAAAGACCTCAGGTGAAGAAAAGACCACCAAAGACCTCAGGTGAAGGTTGGTCCACCAAAGACCTCGGGTGAAGGAAATACCACCAAAGACCTCAGGTGAAGAAAATACCACCAAAGACCTCAGGTGAAGGTTGGTCCACCAAAGACCTCAACTGAAGAAAATACCACCAAAGACCTCAGGTGAAGGTTGGTCCGCCAAAGACCTCGGGTGAAGGAAATACCACCAAAGACCTCAGGTGAAGAAAAGACCACCAAAGACCTCAGGTGAAGGAAAGACCACCAAAGACCTCAGGTAAAGGAAATACCACCGAAGACCTCAGGTGAAGGTTCGTCCACCAAATACCTCAGGTGAAGGAAAGACCACCAAAGACCTCAGGTAAAGGAAATACCACCGAAGACCTCAGGTGAAGGTAAGACCACCAAAGACTTCAGGTGAAGGTTCGTCCACCAAAGACCTCAGGTTAGGGCAGTGGTTCTCAAACTTTTTCTGTCACGCGCCACTTTGGAGGAAGAAAAATGTTCGGGCCCCATCGCCCCAACAAAAGTAACAAAATGGTCCATCTTTTTGTGACTCCTCCATCCGCTTTAAAAAAAAAAAAGTACAGGCATTTCGCCATGTATTTATTAAGGACGTTTTATGTCCATGTACTTTGTACTTTTGTAATATGTGAAGTTATGTAATAGGTGAAGGTTCGTCCACCAAAGACCTCAGATGAAGGTTAGTTCACCAAAGACCTCAGGTTAGGTTTCGACAACCAAAGACGAATGCAGGGCTACTTGTGGTTCCTAGAGTCTTAAAAGGTAGGATGGGAGTCGACTCCCATCCTACCTTGCTAACTGAAGCTAACTGAGCTTGATAACTGAAGCATCTGATCAGATGCTTCAGTTATTAAGCTCCTCTTCTGTGGAACCAGGTTTCACTTTCAGTCCGGGAGGCAGACACAGGCACCTCATTTAAGAGTAGACTTAAGACTTTCCTCTTTGATAGTGCTTATAGTTAGGGCTGGCTCAGGTCTGCCCTGGTCCAGCCCCTAGATATGCTGTTATATGCCTAGACTGCTGGGGGACATCTTAGGATACACTGAGCTCCTCTTCTCTCGCTCCTTCTGGATGAACTCATGTCTCTTCAATGCACATTACTAACTCTACTTCTTCCCCAGAGCCTCTGCTTTCTCGCCTCAAATGTCCATAGATCGTGGCTGTCTGTAGCCGCTCCTGCCTCCTGCCGACATGGATCGTGGTTATCTGGATCGTGGTCCATGACATGGATCGTGGTTATCTGGATCGTGGTCCATGACATGGATCGTGGTTATCTGGATCGTGGTCCATGACTACTACCATTATATGAATAATTTCTGTCATTCATTGAATGTGCTGTAACTCTGTTACGTTTTTAATTCTGTACACATGACATCTATTGATTCAGTCCATCCAGGGAGAGGGATCCTCCTCTGTTGCTCTCCCGAAGGTTTCTTCCTTTTTTCCCTGTGAACGTTTTTTTTTTCTTCTGTTTTTTTGGGGAGTTTTCCCTGATCCGATGTGATGTCAGGGATGACAGGGATGTTGTATGTGTACAGATTGTAAAGCCCTCTGGGGACAGTTTGTGATTTTAGGCTATACAAAAAAAAATGAATTTAATTGAACCACCAAAGACCTCAGGTGAATGTAAGTAAATAGAAAATACAAATTTTATTATATATATCCTAAGATAATGTACACTTTTGTTCTATTGTCCCCATCTTTAAATAGCATTCATTCAAATATCATGACGCAATTTCACTCAATTAACCAAAGAAGCCTAGAAGACATTATACAACATCTGAAAACATCCTCCTGCTGCTTGGATATTCTACCAACACACTTTTTCAAAAATATGTCATACTGCATGGCCAGTGATCTTTTACAAATTGTACACATCCCTTCTTTCAGGTGTCTTCCCACAAGCCCTACAAACGGCAGTGATTAAACCACTCCTAAAGAAGGCTAGTTTAGACCCTGAAATATTGAAAAACTATAGGCCAATATCAAACCGCCCATTCTTAAGTAAAATAATGGAAAAAGTGTTTTTTCAACAGCTGAACAACTTCTTGGCCGAAAATAACTGTTTTGATGTCTTCCAGTCCGGCTTTCGTCAGCACCACAGTACTGAAACTGCTCTTGTTAAGGTTTTCAACGACATCCACTTAAACACAGACAGTGGCAGAACTTCAGCATTAGTATTACTGGATCTCAGTTCTGCATTCGACACAGTCGATCATGACATACTACTAGACAGACTGAAAGTCTGGGTAGGACTCTCTGGCGCAGCACTTAACTGGTTTGAAGCCTACTTGAAGGACCGACAATACTTTGTGTCGGTAGCTAATTACACATCAGAGCTGACTAGGATGACATGTGGTGTTCCCCAAGGCTCAATACTGGGGCCTCTTCTGTTCAACATTTACATGCTTCCACTGGCTCAGATTATGAAAAACAACATTCAATTTCTGAACCGAAAAACTCATTTTTTGGACTGAATATGCTTCCTAACATGTCAATGCTTGTGTTTATTGTGATGTATTATTGCAGATTTAGGTGCTTTAGGTCGTAATCTTTCTAAATATGTGTAGTATTACTCTGTGGTATGATGGGAAGGGAGCGAACAATACAATAAAATAAAAACACTTGAGAAGTAATTTTTTGGGGAGTCTTGCTCAGACTCTTGACTTTTGATCATATTTATGCTGAAAATAAGTTTCTATATATATATATAGAAACTTATTTTCAGCATAAATATGATATATATTTGGAAGGAAAATAGGGTCTGGTATTCATATCGTGGTCATATGAGCTGTAATAGCCCTAGGAACCCTGGGTTAACTACATGTCGCTGATGATACTTGTTGTGTTTGTGGGGCACCTCTGGAGACGACTGGAACTCATTAAATCATTTACATAAAAATGTACGGTGCAGTTCTGCCGTTGGCCACAGGGAGGAGGTCTTGTTCTGTGTGAGTTCATATGGACTCCTCTGTGATCCAATAAGAAGCTCAGAGCGGAAGAGATTGGCTTCTTCTCACTAGGTCACACCTCAAAGTCCACTTTAGAGAGTCAAAGTGGGTCAAAGTGTCACCAGAGAAACGCTTTAAGAGACACAAGTCCAAACCGTCTCTACGGTCCGAGGACGAGAGACTAACCGTAACGCCTGTCTGTTCACATAATGTTGTTAATAATAATGTTAATAATACTGTTGTTAATAATAACAATGTTCATAACCTGTGTATTATATCCGGTGTTATCCGGCTATAATCCTATTTGTATTATTATATTTTCTCTGTTTTATTCATGTTTCTGTCTGTGGGTCAATGCCTGCTTCGGGTGTGTGTGTGTGTGTGCGCGCAGAAAAAGCCAACATACATGAGTGTATTTTTCTGTGAGCATTCATATTAATTTTACGCTAAAAAAGGCCAAGGAGCCTTTAATTAGACTCAAACCAGGACTATCTCATCCATTTTTATTTCTGTATCACGCTTAATTATTTGTGTGTGTGTGTGTGCTCCAATAAGCAGTCTAAAGGGTAGATAAACACATGCATCCTGAACAGGACCAGAATAATTCATGAGCTGTCACAATGTATTCTAAACTACACGACACTCACATAATTGAAATAACGATGTAAAAGTACTCATGCATGCTCACACACATTAACATGGGTTAGACACATTCACTCTCTCACACACTCTCACTTACACTCACACAGACACACACACACACACACACACACACACACACACTTATAATATATATATATATATATATATATATATATATATATATATATATATATATATATATCTATATATATATATCTATATATCTATATGTGTATATATATATACACTGTATGTATGTATATGTATATGTATATGTATGTATATATATATATATAGATATATATATATATCTATATATATATATATAATGTGTATATATATTTCAGTATTGTAGTTTTTTTTGTCTCCTCTCTAGCGGCTCCGTGCCAGCGGCTCCTCACTAGCGGCTCCTCTCTAGCGGTTCTCAGTTCTGACATATTTCATATTATTACTATCACGTCAATCAATAGCGTTTCATGCAGCATCATCCAGTTATTGTTTCCCACAGAAGTTAATAGGAGTTCATACGTGTCAGAGCTCTGAGAGGATGTAGAACCTTCCTTGGATCCCCGTGAAGCGGCTGCTTCTCCGGACCACGTGGTGCCGAGAGACCGAGAGCCTTAGTCACAGATCTGTGACATGGTTTTCCTCTCCTCCTCTCTCCTTGTGGAGGTGGAGAAGACAAGGTCCACATCATTTTATGTGACCCGCGACGGCTTGAAAGGCATGAAAGGCATGATCACCATCACAGACCCGTTTTCAGTCGGTCACAGACCCGTTTTCAATGCGTCGCTGACCCGTTTTCAGTGTGTCCCGGGCCTTTGCATGGGCAAAAAAAGAGAATTGTGCCGTCTATTCACACTCCTCAATGCTGCGTTCACAACACGCTTTACTTGCGTGAGTTTACATGCCGGACTATTTGTGCTAGTTCGCTTCATTCTCGACTTTTTTATTCATGTTTGTGCATGAAAACACGAATGAGTCTGAATTATTATGCATGTTGTATTACCGCGTCTCCTTAAGATGCACCTTTTGGTTTCTAATTGACTATAAAAGGGAATATTTCTATCTAGTTTTTTTTCCGTGCATAATGAGATATCCTGTACTATCTCAGGCTAGAACTGCACCATCTTTTCATTAAATCAATTTGAGAAGTTGAAAATGTTCCTCGGCGGGTCATTCAGGGGTGATGGTGGGTCCTGCAGCCAGACCAGTTGAACCACTGCCCCAGACCAGTTGAACCACTGCCCCAGACCAGTTGAACCACTGCCCCAGACCACATGCATGTTCTTATTTGCTCACAATAATTTGTTGGACCAGAGCTATGTTCTTCTCAACTGTGACAAACTTGCGTTTGATCGTTGTCTTTGTTATTTTCTTCTGTTTTAAGTTTGATCTTTGATAGACTAATGTGGGTTTCTTAACCCTAAGTTCAATGTTTGTCATAGTAACACAGAGACATTTGCTTACATATATTTTACATTATATAAATGCATGTACAATATTTTTACACTCGAATAAACAATAATCAAATACAAAGACAGTTATGTGACCACCGAGGTCATGTTAGCATGCTAGTTAGCATTAGTAGTAGTAACCGTTAGCAATAAACTCTGGTCCTGGTCTTGGTGTAGGTGGTCTTGTTGGCGACTTGAACCGCGTGGATCCTGAGAACCAACCCTCTCCTTTGAACGCCATGTCAAGCACATCACAAAAACCACCTTCTCCCATCTTAAAAACACCCGTCTACACCCCTCCTCTCCTCCTCAGCCGGAGAAACGCTCATCCTCGTCTTCATCACCTCTCGACAGAATCCGGTACGGCACCTCCACCAAAAACAAACTACAAAACATCCAGAACTCAGCTGCCCGTCTGCTCTCCCACTGCTGCACCCGAGACCACATCCACCAAGTCCACCAGAGACCACATCCCCCCAGTCCACCAGAGACCACATCCCCCCAGTCCACCAGAGACCACATCCCCCCAGTCCACCAGAGACCACATCCCCCCAGTCCACCCGAGACCACATCCACCCAGTCCACCAGAGACCACATCCACCCAGTCCACCAGAGACCACATCCCCCCAGTCCACCCGAGACCACATCCCCCCAGTCCACCCGAGACCACATCCCCCAGTCCACCAGAGACCACATCCCCCAGTCCACCAGAGACCACATCCCCCCAGTCCACCAGAGACCACATCCCCCAGTCCACCAGAGACCACATTGTTTTCTTTCTCACTGTCGTGTCGTCTCATGTTGTTTATATTGTTGTTGCTTCTATTGTTTGTTTTTTTACCATGTAAAGTGCCTTGAGTACCTTTTTAAAGCGCTTTACAAATAACATGTTATTATTATTAATAATATTTGTATTATTATCCTGAGAACCCCGTGGATCCTGCGCGTCCTCGACTGTTTGTTTGTTTCAGCTTCAAGGTGACCAAACTGTGAATAAAACATAAATACAGAGCGCCTGCTGTCAAAACCCAGAGACAGAGCACTCTGAGCGCTAAAAGGCAGCATTTAACGTGTGTGTGTGTGTGTGTGTGTGTGTGTGTGTGTGTGTTGCACAGATATGTAACTGTAGTTTCAATTGAATCCATATATTGGTTTAGTTATTTATTTTACCAGCATGTGACTAAATTGATGTGTGAGGATGAGCAGAAGCATTGGTGTGTGTGTGTGTGTGTGTGTGTGTGTGTGTGTGTGTGTGTGTGTGTGTGTGTGTGTGTGTGTGTGTGTGTGTCCTCCGGTCTCAGGCTGCAGTCTTGTGATTGATGCTGGCAGGTGTTGCTCCCCTCACACTCCCACTGACATCTCATTCCCCTGCGAGTCGCTCAGAGCAGCCGGGGGGATTCACAGGCTGAATGCTAACCAAGATGGCCGCTCTGTGGTCAGATCACAGGCTGATGTGGCGGAGAGGGATCAGAGCTGACACGTGTTCACCTCGGCTGGAGGGACACGGAGAGAAAGAAGACGTCTGAGAATTTACCGACTTCCTCACAGGGTTCCTGAACCCACCGCGAACATCTGCTGCTCGCTGCTTCTTCTTCTGCCCGCCAACTATCACTCTGCTTCTTCTTCTGCCCGCCAACTATCACTCTGCTTCTTCTTCTGCCCGCCAACTATCACTCTGCTTCTTCCTCTGGGCTCTCTGACGGATGCTCTCCAACCCTCCTGTTGTCTTGGGGTCAAAATGACCCATCAACACACATACATATACACTCGTACACAGGTAATTTTGACGCGAAGACAACGGGAGGGAGCGTGAAGAGGGCCAGAAGCCATGTAACTACGGTCCAGTGGATCCTCTCAGCCCTGGCCTGGACTCCAGAGGGGCAGGGAAAGTTACAGTGTGGCCAGACTTAAAAGTTTTCTCTGGAAAACGAAGCACGAGAGGGGAGTGAAAGTGGAGGACTTCTTCTCCGACAAGGAGAAGTTCTTGAGGTCTGCTCGGCTTCATGCGCAATAATGAGAAGGGAGGCCTTACTAAACCAGAGGGGTTCAGGGTGAAGAAACTAGTACTGACCGTCACAAGAGGGGCGGGCCAGGATGATGGTGAATAGGAAGGTCTCACAGAATAGAAGTTTTTTTTAGGTATACTGGTGTGTTTGTTGCTTTTTATTTATTTAATAATGAGTCTCCTGAGCATCGCCTTTCCAGAGCTGTTTTTTGTCGAGTTTCAGAGAGTGGACTGTACGCGCTGCGTGGGGCTGAACGGACAACATGAGACCGTGCTTCATGTTTTTGCTATGAAAGAAACTGAATCCTTTTTAACGTTCTATACTGTTTTTAGCAGCTTTTACTTAATCTTTTATTTGTAGTTTATTTTTTCGTCATAAGAACAGTTTTTGGGCTGATTGTTGAATAAAGGTTTTTTTTAAGTAAAAAAATGTCTGTTTTTCTCCCTTTTCCCTCTCTCACAGTCTCCCTCTCCCTCTCTCTCCCTCTCTTCTATCTCCCTCTCTCTCCCTCTCTCTCTCTCTCCCTCCCTCTCTCTCTCCCTCGTTGTCTTTATTGTCCTGCCTTTAATCCTCTGCTGTGCTTTTGCAGACATGGAAGGTGAAACAAGGAGAGACTGTGTGACGTTTATATCCGTGGCCATACAAGTCAACATCACTGTGTGTGTGTGTGTGTGTGTGTGTGTGTGTGTGTGTGTGTGTGTGTGTGTGTGTGTGTGTGTGTGTGTGTGTGTGTGTGTGTGTGTGTGTGTGTGCCAGCAGTGATATAGGGTTTTGTGGTCCTGGATCAGAGCCCAGTCGGGGACGTAAAGCTAAACACACAACGCCACACCACATCACCGTGACATCATGAACACGATCCGAACCAATAAACCACCAACGAGCGTGTGTGTGTGTGTGTGTGTGTGTGTGCATGGATTTAACTTCCACTGCTTCACTTTAGTTTCAGCTTCTTTTTGTGAACTTCCTCTCGGGACAAATGAACAGAAACAACCGGAGAAGACGAAGTAAAGGCTGAATGTTTTGGTTGTTGACCAAGATGCCTCATAAGCCTTAGGGTCCCCTAGGGTCCCCTAGGGCTTATGAGAGTTGACCTTGATATGAATACCAGGCCCTATTATCCTTGATCTCAACTCCTTGCCTTTAATAAAAAAATAAAAAAATATATGTATATAATTTTACTTATTTTCTGCATAAATATGATCAAAAGTCAAGAGTCTGAGCAAAAAATGACTCCTCGATTGCTCCCCGAGTTTTTTTAATTGCGTTGTTCGGTGCCTTCCCATCATCCCCCAGAGTAATACTACACCTCTTTAGAATTATTACGACCTAAATCATCTCAATCTGCAATAATAATCACAAGAAGCACAATCCTTGACATGTTGTGAAGTTCAAAAAACGTGTTTTTCGGTTCAGAAATAGAAAAAATTACCTATTTTGACCTGAATCTTGGTCACACCATGAGCTATGTGTCCTTCAAATGACCGCCAGACGAGTCTGATAACCAATGAGATCGCAGGACCTCGAAAAGCAGGAAACAAAACTCTGGTTCTACAGGAGGAGCTACAGGTGGAGCTACAGGTGGAGCTACAGGTGGAGCTACAGGTAGACAAGAGGAGCTACAGGAGGAGATACAGGTGGAGATACAGGAGGAGCTACAGGAGGAGCTACAGGTGGAGCTACAGGAGGAGCTACAGGAGGAGCTACAGGTAGACAAGAGGAGCTACAGGAGGAGATACAGGTGGAGATACAGGAGGAGCTACAGGAGGAGCTACAGGTAGACAAGAGGAGCTACAGGAGGACAGGAGGAGCTACAGGAGGAGCTACAGGAGGAGCTACAGGTGGAGCTACAGGTAGACAAGAGGAGCTACAGGAGGACAGGATGAGCTACAGGTGGAGATACAGGTGGAGATACAGGAGGAGCTACAGGAGGAGCTACAGGTGGAGCTACAGGTGGAGCTACAGGATTACAGGAGGAGCTACAGGATTACAGGAGGAGCTACAGGAGGACAGGTGGAGCTACAGGTGGAGCTACAGGAGGAGCTACAGGTAGACAAGAGGAGCTACAGGAGGACAGGATGAGCTACAGGTGGAGATACAGGTGGAGATACAGGAGGAGCTACAGGAGGAGCTACAGGTGGAGCTACAGGTGGAGCTACAGGATTACAGGAGGAGCTACAGGAGGACAGGTGGAGCTACAGGTGGAGCTACAGGAGGAGCTACAGGTAGACAAGAGGAGCTACAGGAGGACAGGAGGAGCTACAGGTGGAGATACAGGAGGAGCTACAGGAGGAGCTACAGGTGGAGATACAGGAGGAGCTACAGGTGGAGATACAGGAGGAGCTACAGGTGGAGCTACAGGAGGACAGGTGGAGCTACAGGAGGACAGGAGGAGCTACAGGTGGACAGGAGGAGCTACAGGTGGAGCTAGAGGAGGAGCTACAGGTAGACAGAAGGAGCTACAGGTCGACAGGAGGAGCTACAGGTGGACAGGAGGAGCTACAGGTGGACAGGAGGAGCTACAGGTGGAGCTACAGGTGACTGAATGTGAGTCTGGGACATGGAGGTGGGGAGACATTAGTTTCTGGCAGCTCAGACGGAGACGTGTGCAGAAAGAGACATAAGCAGAGCTGACAGCACACACTCCGTTTCAGTGTGAGGCAGAGAGCATGCTGGGAGTTATGGCTAGTCCACACAAACACTCACTGACCTGTCAAAGCAGATATATCGACTACTTACAGAGTGACGTGACAGCGAGTCCTCAGGTCTTAAATAACCTCCAGTTCATGTCATGTGACCACAGAGGGTAGACATGTTGTAATGAGGGAACCACGCGGCGGCCATCTTTAAACCTGAAGCTGTCATTGGAGGAAATGGTGAAGGAGGATGCTGCTCTTCTCCAGCTAGCACGAGAATGATCCTGGTTACGTTATATTATCTTTATATTATAACATCTCCAAGAGACCAACTTATCTCTTCATCATGCATTAATGTGGCAGACAGATTATATTTTGATGACGATGATGATGATGATGAATGATTTTATTGAACGAGACCGGTCTGTGGTATTCTGAATGTCTCATATAATGAATTGGTCAATATCTTGAATCTATAATTTTTACATAGATTCATTATTATGGGCTGGAGACAGGTGATCCTCCTGTAATATATTCATTTGTTAATGTCAGAAACCCGAAGAACCATTAAGACTTCATTAAGTACATTTGTTTGGAAGGTTTAAGGGCTCGTAGCTTCATCACGAGGTAACATTACGACTACCTCTCCTCTCCTCTCTCCTCTCCTCTCTCCTCTCCTCCTCTCCTCCTCTCCTCCCCTCCTCTCCTCCTCTCCTCCTCTCCTCCTCCCCTCCCCTCCTCTCCCCTCCTCTCCTCTCCTCTCCTCTCCTCTAGATGTCAGAGCACTTCTCACAATGATCCCCATTTACAGCCTGAGTGTTCGTAATGACTTCAGATTGTCTGTAATGGCTCCTAATAGGTTGTCTCTGCTGCTCCTGCAGGCATCTCTAGTGTGTGTATGTGTGTGTGTGTATGTGTGTGTGTGTGTGTGTGTGTGTGTTCAAATGGTCTATGCACACATCATGACATATACTGTATACACACGACGTTACATAAAGTACGGATGAGCCTGTGAGAGACAGAACATTTCAGGTCCGTCCCTCACAGGTCTGGACCCCCTCTGAGGGTCATGAGGGTCTGGACCCCCTGTGAGGGCCATGAGGGTCTGGACCCCCTGTGAGGGTCATGAGGGTCTGGACCCCCTGTGAGGGCCATGAGGGTCTGGACCCCCTCTGAGGTTCATGAGGGTCTGGACCCCCTCTGAGGGTCATGAGGGTCTGGACCCCCTCTGAGAAGAGGCTGTGCTCTTTGTTAAGTTTGGTCGATGAATGATTCAACTTCTCAAAGTCTTCCTCTCCGTGCAGACACGTTTTTTTTTTTACAACGAGAAGGCTGTTGCTTTGTGCTCAGTGTTTCTGTTACTGCACAACACACACACACACACACACACACACACACACACACACACACACACACACACACACACACACACACACACACACACACACACACACACACTGGAGGCCTCAGCCAATCGTATCTTATTAAACACATTACCTGAACGGTCCCTTTCATTCAGCAGTGCTCTGCATCTCTGATTTGCAATCTGTTCTCATCCCTTTATCCTCACACACACACACACACACACACACACACACACACACACACACACACACACACACACACACACACACACCCTCCCCCACCCCTCAGGTGGAGAGTGTAATTGCTGTGGTTTAACCGGCGCTGTGTTTGATATCAAGCCTCCCGCTCATGAAAGAGATGTCGGCAGGAACGCAACTCCCAAGGTGTGTGTGTGTGTGTGTGTGTGTGTGTGTGTGTGTGTGTGTGTGTGTGTGTGTGTGTGTGTGTGTGTGTGTGTGTGTTTGAGAACAGAGTACCTGAACAGGTAGAGAACAGAGTACCTGAGTGAAGTGAGTGATCTTTCTCTACTGTAATCTGCTGAAGTGCTCTTGAGCCAGACAGAAGAAAGCTCACCTGAGCAGACGAGACAACAGGTAAAGTTTGAGTCAACAGTCCCTCTCACTCACTCCTCACCTTCTTCATTTATTGATAAAGTGATGAAAGCAAACCGCGGACACATCGTACTGCAGGTTCCTCTCAGCTGAGTCTGTGATATTGTCCTCGGGCGAGGCAGAGATCACGGATCAGCAGATTCATCTTCTCAGATAAGGGACAAAAAAACCAAGACGCTGCTGGAGGAGAAATGAAAGAGCAGAAAAAGGTGCACCCCTAGTGCACCCCTAGCAAAGAACTCTATTTATTCTAAAATTAACACAATGATCTATTCAGAAACTCAATTTTAACTCAATTAAAGCTTCTCTCCCTGTCGGTCATGCCTTTGTTGCCGTAATTGTCAGTCTGTGCTTCTCAGACTGCGGTTCTTTGAACATGAATCCAGCAGCAGCTCAAACCTTCAGCCGAGCGTTTTAATTCAGCCACACAAGAGGAAGAAAAACCATGACAGAGGAGCAGGTAGGAGTGGGTTTGAGAGCCTGCCGCGAGCTGAGCCACACACACACACACACACACACACACACACACACACATACACACAGCTGCAGAGGAAAGCGAGACTATGCAAATCGTTGAGCTAATGAATTTCTGAATTCCAGGCTTGGCTCCTGTGATGGTAATGAGCTTATTTTGGCATGAGCTCATAGAGGAGAGAGGGAATGAACACAATCAATGCACACACACACACACACACACACACACACACACACACACACACACACACACACACACACACACACACACACACACACACACACGCACACACACACACGGTGAACTAAGCCAAACACAATCTCCTGCTGACAGCAGCTCATCAAACATCCTCAGTGTTCCTCTTCCTCGTCGTCTTTTCAGCCGGCTCCTCTTCCCGATGTCAGCTGTGTAAACCTGTTAGACAGCTCTAGATACTAGTCCTCTGTGAGTGTCCTCCCTGTTGGAGAGCTCTATATACTAGTCCTCTGAGTCATCAGTGTTAGAAATATATATTTATACAGACAGAGACAGAGAGAGAGAGAGAGAGAGAGACAGACTAATTGATTGGCAACAACTGTCAGAGTGAAACCAGACGCTCTGATTGATGATCATTAAATAAAGTTTTACTGACGGATCTGAACATTAGAAGCCGAGTGGATTTACCAACAAATACAAGTATGTGATGTCCCTGAATATCTGCAGGTACCACCGTCTCTTCTTCCTGTTCTCTTTCTTGTTCTGCTCTTTCTTTTTCCTCTCTTTCTTCTTCTTCTTTATCTAGGTTTTAGAGCTCAGTATGAAGGGTGATACATGTTTTAGAGCTCAGTATGAAGGGTGATATGTGTTTTAGAGCTCAGTATGAAGGGTGATATGTGTTTTAGAGCTCAGTATGAAGGGTGATATATGTTTTAGAGCTCAGTATGAAGGGTGATACATGTTTTAGAGCTCAGTATGAAGGGTGATACATGTTTTAGAGCTCAGTATGAAGGGTGATACATGTTTTAGAGCTCAGTATGAAGGGTGATATATGTTTTAGAGCTCAGTATGAAGGGTGATACATGTTTTAGAGCTCAGTATGAAGGGTGATACATGTTTTAGAGCTCAGTATGAAGGGTGATACATGTTTTAGAGCTGAGTATGAAGGGTGATATATGTTTTAGAGCTCAGTATGAAGGGTGATACATGTTTTAGAGCTCAGTATGAAGGGTGATATATGTTTTAGAGCTCAGTATGAAGGGTGATACATGTTTTAGAGCTCAGTATGAAGGGTGATACGTGTTTTAGAGCTCAGTATGAAGGGTGATATATGTTTTAGAGCTCAGTATGAAGGGTGATACATGTTTTAGAGCTCAGTATGAAGGGTGATACATGTTTTAGAGCTCAGTATGAAGGGTGATATGTGTTTTAGAGCTCAGTATGAAGGGTGATACATGTTTTAGAGCTCAGTATGAAGGGTGATATGTGTTTCAGAGCTCAGTATGAAGGGTGATACATGTTTTAGAGCTCAGTATGAAGGGTGATACGTGTTTTAGAGCTCAGTATGAAGGGTGATATGTGTTTTAGAGCTCAGTATGAAGGGTGATACATGTTTTAGAGCTCAGTATGAAGGGTGATATGTGTTTCAGAGCTCAGTATGAAGGGTGATACATGTTTTAGAGCTCAGTATGAAGGGTGATACGTGTTTTAGAGCTCAGTATGAAGGGTGATATGTGTTTCAGAGCTCAGTATGAAGGGTGATATGTGTTTCAGAGCTCAGTATGAAGGGTGATACATGTTTTAGAGCTCAGTATGAAGGATGATATGTGTTTCAGAGCTCAGTATGAAGGGTGATACATGTTTTAGAGCTCAGTATGAAGGGTGATACATGTTTTAGAGCTCAGTATGAAGGGTGATACATGTTTTAGAGCTCAGTATGAAGGGTGATACGTGTTTTAGAGCTCAGTATGAAGGGTGATACATGTTTTAGAGCTCAGTATGAAGGGTGATACATGTTTTAGAGCTCAGTATGAAGGGTGATATGTGTTTCAGAGCTCAGTATGAAGGGTGATACATGTTTTAGAGCTCAGTATGAAGGGTGATATATGTTTTAGAGCTCAGTATGATTTGCTGGGGTCGGAGGATCGGGGGACTGAGGGAGAGGTGTTGATCGAGGAGCCGGTGTTGGCCCCGCCAGGAGCTGGGCGTCGGCCGCGCCGAAGCCGGTGTGCGACCGCTGTCCCCCTGAGGGGACCGCCAGGTGGTCCTCCGCCAAGGTGATGGCGGTCTACAGTGCCGTAGGACGGTGACAGCGGACCCAGGTCGATGTTCGGGCCGGCAGTCAGACCACAAACTGCTCGAGGACCACCTTTTCCACCCCCGGCCCTCCTGGTCCCTCGGGTGGCTGCCACCTAGTAGCGGCGTCTTTTAGCCGCTGGGCGTAGGCGAAGGGCCGGTCCTCGGGCCCTGGGCTGGCCTCGAGGAACCTCTGCCGGTGGTCCTCTGGGGATAGTCGGCCCAGTCGGTCCACGGCGGCTTTACGCAGGTCTGCGTAGTTGTGCCGTAGAGTGGTTTAACATGAGGTGATTTAGTAACTTAGAGTTGTGTAATATGAGGTCATTTAGTAACTTAGAGTTGTTGAATATGAGGTAATTTAGTAATTTAGAGTTGGGTAATATGAGGTCATTTAGTAATTTAGAGTTGTGTAATATGAGGTCATTTAGTAATTTAGAGTTGGGTAATATGAGGTCATTTAGTAATTTAGAGTTGTTGAATATGAGGTCATTTAGTAATTTAGAGTTGGGTAATATGAGGTCATTTAGTAACTTAGAGTTGTGTAATATGAGGTCATTTAGTAATTTAGAGTTGGGTAATATGAGGTCATTTAGTAATTTAGAGTTGTTGAATATGAGGTCATTTAGTAATTTAGAGTTGTGTAATATGAGGTAATTTAGTAATTTAGAGTTGTTGAATATGAGGTCATTTAGTAATTTAGAGTTGTGTAATATGAGGTCATTTAGTAATTTAGAGTTGTGTAATATGAGGTAATTTAGTAATTTAGAGTTGTTGAATATGAGGTCATTTAGTAATTTAGAGTTGTGTAATATGAGGTAATTTAGTAATTTAGAGTTGTTGAATATGAGGTCATTTAGTAATTTAGAGTTGGGTAATATGAGGTCATTTAGTAATTTAGAGTTGTTGAATATGAGGTCATTTAGTAACTTAGAGTTGTGTAATATGAGGTCATTTAGTAATTTAGAGTTGTGTAATATGAGGTCATTTAGTAACTTAGAGTTGTGTAATATGAGGTAATTTAGTAACTTAGAGTTGTTGAATATGAGGTCATTTAGTAACTTAGAGTTGTGTAATATGAGGTCATTTAGTAACTTAGAGTTGTGTAATATGAGGTCATTTAGTAATTTAGAGTTGGGTAATATGAGGTCATTTAGTAACTTAGAGTTGTGTAATATGAGGTCATTTAGTAACTTAGAGTTGTGTAATATGAGGTCATTTAGTAATTTAGAGTTGTGTAATATGAGGTAATTTAGTAACTTAGAGTTGTGTAATATGAGGTAATTTAGTAATTTAGAGTTGTGTAATATGAGGCCAGTGTGTCATCAGCCAATCAGCTTCTTCCTGCTGTCATCACATCCATGCTTCTTCTTCTCAAGAGGTGAAAAGTATTCACTCAAAGTACTCAACTGAAATACAATTAGGAAGTAGTTGTATCTTGAAGTTACATGTTCTTCTACTTTATACTTCTAATCCACTACATGAATGTGACAAAGTATTAAAATAATATAAAATCAACAAAACAGAACCTCCGGAAACTTTAATGAGAAATGAAGAAGACGACGTCTTTTATGATCTGATTAGTTATGTGAACAATATAATGTGTCCAGAGGTAGAAATGCCTCTCTGTGATAGTGACTAAGCTCCAAGTCTTCATCACTCTTCCTCTCTGAGTCGTCTCTCAAGATGATGCTGCCATTCCTCTAGCTGACACTGAGTCTCATCTCATACCGGGTGTGTGTTTGTGTGTGTGTCTCTGGGTGTGTGTAGTTCACGGTGTGTGTGTGTGTGTGTGTATTTGTGCTCAGTGTGCAGTCTGTGTGTGTAGTTGTCAGCGTGTGTTTCTCAGTGTGCGGTAGAATGACATTGTGCTCTTGACGGAGATGATTGCAGGTTGGCAGGAATTTAAAGTGAAGAAAACAGAGCTGCTGCGCTGAAGGAAGAGTGAAAGAAAAGGAGTGATAAATGAGGAGGAGGAGGAAGAGTCTCTCAGTCATATCAGTGAGCAGCAGCTGACGCTCCTGGTCCCATACCTGAATGCTCATTTGACTCAACTAACTAGTTAACTAGGAAGGAATAATCCCGTATTAGTGAGGAAATGTATTCTCTGCATATGACCCATCCTTAGTATTTCAAGGAGCAGTGGGCTGCTCATAGTGAAGCACCCGGGGGTTCAGTGTCTTTCTCAGGGACACTTCAACATGCAAACTATGGGGAGGCTGAGCCAGCTACCTTGTGGTTGCAGGAAGACCACTCATCCCCATGAGCTACAGAAAGAATGGCAGTGGTGGGATTTGAACCCACGCCTCCATAGAGACTGGAGCCTAAATCCTCGGCCACACTACCTTTCCAATGAATTAATCATCCAACGAACTAAACAACTAACAAACTAACTAACTAAGCAACCAACTAACAAACTAACTAACTAAGCAACCAACTAACAAACTAACTAACTAAGCAACCAACCAACTAACTAACTAACTAACTAACTAACTAACTCGCTGACCACCCTGAGGTCCCTTTAGTGTCCTAGGAGGACAGCGCTGAGATATGAGACTACACAATCAGATAACACGCACATACACACACACACACACACACGCACGCACACACACACACAGGTATATATGTACAGTACCTACACAGGAGGCAGTAAACAGCAGACTGCAGCAGGTGTCCGTGACAGTGAATGAGGAATTGTCCAAGGAGAAGTGGTGGCTATGTGTTTGCATCCTGTTGGCGGCTGCTAGTTACAGTGGAGACGACTGCAGGAGACTGAAAGAGAGATGAAGACTTCTCTTCTTTGTAAAATATGTCCCTGGGTTTTGCATTCGAACATGGCCCTCAGAAAGATGAGCTGATAACTTTGAGCTCCAGGAAATGAATATTAGTCGGAGAGATAGAAGGGCATCGCTAGATCTGTGGAGGGTTTCAGTTTAGTGTAAAACTTTCTGATGATTATTATAGGTGAACGAAACGAACAGATTTACTGATTGGTAGAGAAACACTGAACGCTCTTCAGTCAACTCTCCTGTGTGTGTGTGTGTGTGTGTGTGTGTGTGTGTGTGTGTGTGTGTGTGTGTGTGTGTGTGTGTGTGTGTGTGTGTGTGAATACATAATATCCCAGCTCAGTCATTGGTTGAAACTAGGGCTTGTTACTGGAACTGTCTTGTTACAAAGTACAGCCAAACATGATGTTTTATTCATGTTCAACTCACAATAGTTTATCACATCTACTAGCACTACTGCACAAACATCCCTGACCCACTTCTACACACACACACACACACACACACACACACACACACACACACACACACACACACACACACACACACACACAGGAGAGTTGACTGAAGAGCGTTCAGTGTTTCTCTACCAAACAGTAGATATGTTCGTTTCTTTCAGCGTATTAATGCGTCTCCTCAGACTGTGGGCGTCTTTTTAATTGGATTTTATTGGATCAACGTGTCGGCATGTCAAAGAATATTTGTCATATATAAATGTTCATTCTGAGATGTCACCTCCATGAAAGTGTAGCATCTGAAATTTGTTGACAGTTGTTGCTGCGCAGCTCCGTGTTTATAACATGGAACCAGCTAGTGAATATCTGTGGCTGCATGGGGCTGCAGCAGGTTAACACATACTACTACTACTACAAGTACTACTAGTACTACTACTACTACTACTACTACTACTACTACTACTAGTACTACTACTACTGCTACTACTACTGCTACTACTACTACTACTAGTACTACTACTACTACTACTACTACTACTACTACTAGTA
>JBAMJR010000037.1:5302500-5330000 GCA_038501785.1 Myoxocephalus aenaeus | reverse complement strand
ACTCTTGAACCAGTCTCCTTCCTGATGGGAACTACTTGAGTTCTGCTTTCAGTAAAACCTGAATTAATAGTCATATTAAAAACAACGGTTATGCCATTACGATAGTTGAGAAACTCACTGAAAAACATTCCAATGTGAATATTAAAGTCTTTCATAATGATAATGGTGTAACGGGTACAGCAGCCCTCATAACATTTTCTTCAGTTATGGCCCGTTGAAATAATAATAAACGACGCAAACCTGCCTGGTGGAGAGTGATGGCCGGGTGAGGAGCGGGTGAGTCAGGAGGGTAAAGAGGTTCCTTCTGAAGGAACGACAAGTCGGTCCTCCGAGCTTCTGAATAGAAGAGCGTGTTAAATACACATCTGAAGCAACTGGAGCGTGACTGCTACACACTGAAGGAAAGCAGTCCAGCCTCAGGAGATGCTCTGGAAATTAGACACGCAACTTCACGACCACTGCTGGAATAAATATTCAGAACCTGAACTTAAAGACTCCTGAACAACCCACAATGGATCCACAAAGCTGCTTTCACTCTGCTTCTGTTCTTCGAACTGTGAGAGGTCAGTGGGAACAGTTCAGTGGGATGAAGAACTTATATATCAGAACACAGGTGTAGTCCGTCGTTCTTCTTCTTACAACACAGGTGTAGTCCGTCGTTCTTCTTCTTACAACACAGGTGTAGTCCGTCGTTCTTCTTCTTACAACACAGGTTTAGTCCATAGTTCTTCCTTTTAGAACACATGTTTAGTCCATAGTTCTTCATTTTATAACACAGGTTTAGTCCATAGTTCCTCCTGTTAGAACACAGGTTTAGTCCATAGTTCCTCCTGTTAGAACACAGGTTTAGTCCATAGTTCTTCCTGTTAGAACACAGGTTTAGTCCATAGTTCTTCATTTTATAACACAGGTTTAGTCCATAGTTCTTCCTTTTATAACACAGGTTTAGTCCATAGTTCCTCCTGTTAGAACACAGGTTTAGTCCATAGTTCTTCCTGTTAGAACACAGGTTTAGTCCATAGTTCCTCCTGTTAGAACACAGGTTTAGTCCATAGTTCTTCCTTTTATAACACAGGTTTAGTCCATAGTTCTTCCTGTTAGAACACAGGTTTAGTCCATAGTTCCTCCTGTTAGAACACAGGTTTAGTCCATAGTTCTTCCTGTTAGAACACAGGTTTAGTCCATAGTTCTTCCTTTTATAACACAGGTTTAGTCCATAGTTCTTCCTGTTAGAACACAGGTTTAGACCATAGTTCTTCCTTTTATAACACAGGTTTAGACCATAGTTCTTCCTGTTAGAACACAGGTTTAGTCCATAGTTCTTCCTTTTATAACACAGGTTTAGTCCATAGTTCTTCCTTTTATAACACAGGTTTAGACCATAGTTCTTCCTGTTAGAACACAGGTTTAGTCCATAGTTCCTCCTGTTAGAACACAGGTTTAGTCCATAGTTCCTCCTTTTATAACACAGGTTTAGACCATAGTTCTTCCTGTTAGAACACAGGTTTAGTCCATAGTTCCTCCTGTTAGAACACAGGTTTAGTCCATAGTTCTTCCTGTTAGAACACAGGTTTAGTCCATAGTTCCTCCTGTTAGAACACAGGTTTAGTCCATAGTTCTTCCTGTTAGAACACAGGTTTAGTCCATAGTTCCTCCTGTTAGAACACAGGTTTAGTCCATAGTTCTTCCTGTTAGAACACAGGTTTAGTCCATAGTTCTTCCTTTTATAACACAGGTTTAGACCATAGTTCTTCCTTTTATAACACAGGTTTAGTCCATAGTTCCTCCTGTTAGAACACAGGTTTAGTCCATAGTTCTTCCTGTTAGAACACAGGTTTAGTCCATAGTTCCTCCTTTTAGAACACAGGTTTAGTCCATAGTTCTTCCTTTTATAACACAGGTTTAGTCCATAGTTCTTCCTGTTAGAACACAGGTTTAGACCATAGTTCTTCCTGTTAGAACACATGTTTAGTCCATAGTTCTTCCTTTTAGAACACATGTTTAGTCCATAGTTCTTCATTTTATAACACAGGTTTAGTCCATAGTTCTTCCTTTTATAACACAGGTTTAGTCCATAGTTCCTCCTGTTAGAACACAGGTTTAGTCCATAGTTCCTCCTGTTAGAACACAGGTTTAGTCCATAGTTCCTCCTTTTAGAACACAGGTTTAGTCCATAGTTCTTCCTGTTAGAACACAGGTTTAGTCCATAGTTCTTCATTTTATAACACAGGTTTAGTCCATAGTTCTTCCTTTTATAACACAGGTTTAGTCTATAGTTCTTCCTTTTATAACACAGGTTTAGTCCATAGTTCCTCCTGTTAGAACACAGGTTTAGACCATAGTTCTTCCTGTTAGAACACAGGTTTAGTCCATAGTTATTCCTGTTAGAACACAGGTTTAGTCCATAGTTCCTCCTGTTAGAACACAGGTTTAGACCATAGTTCTTCCTGTTAGAACACAGGTTTAGTCCATAGTTATTCCTGTTAGAACACAGGTTTAGTCCATAGTTCCTCCTGTTAGAACACAGGTTTAGTCCATAGTTCTTCCTGTTAGAACACAGGTTTAGTCCATAGTTCTTCCTGTTAGAACACAGGTTTAGACCATAGTTCTTCCTGTTAGAACACAGGTTTAGTCCATAGTTATTCCTGTTAGAACACAGGTTTAGTCCATAGTTCCTCCTGTTAGAACACATGTTTAGTCCATAGTTCCTCCTGTTAGAACACAGGTTTAGTCCATAGTTCCTCCTGTTAGAACACAGGTTTAGTCCATACTTATTCCTGTTAGAACACAGGTTTAGTCCATAGTTCCTCCTTTTACAACACAGGTTTAGTCCATAGTTCCTCCTGTTAGAACACAGGTTTAGTCCATAGTTCCTCCTGTTAGAACACAGGTTTAGTCCATAGTTCCTCCTGTTAGAACACAGGTTTAGTCCATACTTATTCCTGTTAGAACACAGGTTTAGTCCATACTTCTTCCTGTTAGAACACAGGTTTAGTCCATAGTTCTTCCTGTTAGAACACAGGTTTAGTCCATAGTTCTTCCTGTTAGAACACAGGTTTAGACCATAGTTCTTCCTGTTAGAACACAGGTTTAGTCCATAGTTCTTCCTGTTAGAACACAGGTTTAGTCCATAGTTCTTCCTGTTAGAACACAGGTTTAGTCCATAGTTCCTCCTGTTAGAACACAAGTTTAGTTCCTGGTTCCTCCTTTTAGAACACAGGTTTAGTCCATAGTTCCTCCTTTTACAACACAGGTTTAGTCCATAGTTCCTCCTGTTAGAACACAGGTTTAGTCCATAGTTCTTATTTTAACGTTTTGACATTGTTGAATTGCCACGTTTATTTGATGAACCTTTGCTCTCCAGTGTGTTTCCTTTCTACTGGCATTATAAATCCATACATATACCTTCTACTTTAGTGTGCATGCAATATGCATGTGTTTGTGTTCATTTGGGTCTTTTCAGTCACTCTCTTAAGTGGATCTTAATGTATTTCCTCCCTCAGTAAGTTCAGATCATGAACCGCAGTGATGTTACACTGTTTTTAATTACTGAGATGACGAGTTTTGAATGTGACAAGAGATGAAATTCATTTGTAGAGTCTTTGCCAGTTTTAGGCAATAAGGTCATGTCTGGCAGAGCTTTCCCTCTCTCCCTCCTTCACTTTGTGAAGACACATTCAGTTTCAGTAGATGTGGTCGAGCAAATCCCAGCACTCAGTCAGCTTTATAAATATGTATTTAGAATACTAGAGGCTCTATTTGTCTGCCCTACATTCAATATATAAGTGAGAATATTCTGTGAACTATTAGGTAAAATGTAATCCGTCCTCATTCTCTGCTTTATTGAGTTTATTCACACAACCTGCTGATCCCACAGTGCAGTGCAGCAGGCAGAAGGTAGACGTTAGCATGGTAATTTATCACTGTGCATACCTGCAGAGGAAACGTATGAGAACGGATGTCTTATGCAACATATGCACATGAGTGAATAATTCATCATTCCTGTGTGTGTTTATGTGCATTTCATATCAATGTTCTAGTCATATTTGATATAAACACTTTATATTCACCTAAATATGTCAATCATCATGATGAGTTGACTCATGAATAAACACAGAATGCCTCATTATTAACATAAAACCTGCAAAACAAAACAAAAATAGATTTCCAAATGTATTAGTGTCATGTATTCTATTTCTGCATCTATATAATGAAACGTGTGTCTCTCATTAAAAGCCGATAAACAGAATACTTTGATATTCTGAATAATGTCAATGTAAATGCGCTCAGTGACAGAATAGAAACTCAGTCCAGACAGACCAGTGGGACAAAGAGGCTTTTAATCTGAAATGGATGTTAAAGAGACAAAACACATTTTAATTTTCCCTCCAGTTTATTCAGCAAGGCTATTAAACTTCAATAGCAAGTGGGCCACAAATTAAAGGCTACGTAACTCTTACTTACAGAGTTCACTAATAATAAATGTATTAATACATGGTATAAAGTATTAATTTCTTTCAATTGTATAATGTGAATGAAACCAATTCCCCACAGGCCCATACAAAGAGTAGGATGTGGTGCCGAAGCAAAATGAGACAACGTATCCTCAAACGGGTCAGATGATCCCACAACTTACTCATCACGTTTTGTGCGTTTTCCTCGATAAGACAGCAACGCATTTAAAATATACGCCAACTGCATAGTCTTTTCAGAATAAAATTCAGAAGACTGAGTTAGTTAGGTTAAGACAACTAAACTAATCAGTTAAGTTTAGACAACTAAACTACTTAGTTAGGTTTAGACAACTAAACTACGTAGTTCGGTCTATACAACTAAACTATTCAGTTAGGTTTAGACAACTAAATTACTTAGTTAGTTCTATACAACTAAACTTCTTAGTTAGGTTGAGACAACTATACTACTTAGTTCTATACAACTAAACTACGTAGTTCGGTCAATACAACTAAACTATTCAGTTAGGTTTAGACAACTAAATTACTTAGTTAGTTCTATACAACTAAACTACTTAGCTCGATTTCGGAAAAGACTCTTGTCTGGATTAATATATTGAAGAGAATTTATGATTTATATAGCATTAGGTGAATACTCTGTTAATGATTTATATACAGCTTTGGTTGAATACTCTGTTTTTAAGATAATGCTTGCTTAAAAATGAAGGATGTGTGTGTGTGTGTCAGGTGTGAGAAACCACAGAACTCTTACTCCCCTGTCTGTCAGATAAAGTTTGGGAAGTCCAATGAAAATAAGCAGCACACTTGAAAGAGAACCATGATATGAGTGTCACACACGGGTCTTGTGTTCATTGTTCTAACTATTAATTAAATGTATCAGTAGGTGCAAACTCTTCTTTTCACCCTCGTCCTGTATCCGGCCTTGAGGAGAGAGCAACAGTGTTTCAAGAGTAGTTATCTGGGAACCTGGGTTGTGTGTTTTTCTCTGGGAATATTTGAAAAGTATTGGAGTCAGAAAAAAGAGAAAGTCAGATAGAAAGAGGATAAGAACCCTTTACTCTCTGAGTTCGGGGCTCACTCATCCTGAGGCGTGCTGACCGTGTGGAGGGCAGACAGACAGGGGGGCGGAGTCCAAGATCTTGTATTAGGTATGCATTTCATGTATGTAATTGCTAAATAAATAACCTTGATTGTAATATAACCTGTTCTGTCAATTCTTGAACACTCGAGGAATATCCCGGCGAGGAGAATTCCACTTCAATATCTACAGAAGTGTCGTCACAAAAGTACGTGCCAAAGAAATGTTGACTTCTCTTTTCACACGGGGAACAAACAGCGGTTTCCTGGCTAAAAGATGATGTGGGTATCAGTGGTCTCTTTACTTCCTGGTTCAGGATTACATGGAGGGGCTGAGGAGGGTGAGGAGGAAGAGGAGGGTGAGGAGGAAGAGGAGGGTGAGGAGGAAGAGGAGGGTGAGGAGGGAGTCTGAGGAAGCTGAGGAAAAACAGATGCAAGTCAAAGGGAAGAGAGAGGGAGACTTCCAGCAAACAGACGAAGGATCCTGCATTTCTTATCATGTTCCTGCACATGGTGTGTGTGTGTGTGTGTGTGTGTGTGTGTGTGTGTTTCTGTGTGTCCTGGCTTGCCAAATTCTCTCAGTAAATCAGTTTCCTCCTCCTCAGTGCAGCACACACAGCGGATCTCGTTGTATTCTCCGCGTATTGACTCGCTCTCGTGCTTCGTGTTAATGTTGCTGATAAATTACAGCTTGTAAATATTGTCTGAGACGTAAAGCAAGACACAGTCAGCTGTTTATGGAACGCTGTTCTCAGGATTGCTGCTAGCTGTCCTCTTTCCTGTCATGCTTGTTGTATGGGAATCTGTGTGCATGTGTGTGTGTGTGCGTGTGTGCGTGTGTGTGTGTTCACTGATAATGAATCCACTGCATTATGTTTGGTGGAGCGTAGTAAAACTCTCCTGATACCAATTACAGCTCCGCTAACAAAAGGTCACCATTTCACTACACACAATACAACACAACAACAAAAAACAACACAACACTGCCAAGTTGTTGAGACACATTGAGAAACAAGGAGCTGTTCGCCGGTCATTATCCCTCACACACATGCAGACTCACGCACACGCACACACACACACACAGGCACACGCACAGGTGCACGCACTATGGTCTACACACACATATATATAAATACATATAAATATATATATATATATATAAGTGACGTTGGCTATGATTGTTGGTGGCAGACTGCTGATGGCTATTAAACATATAAACATGGACCCAAGCTGTTGCCTAGCAACGCAATTCTGAAAACTTGCTGAAGTGGAGAAAATTATGAATAGATGTGAAAAATAAAAAGATAGAGATATATGAACATTAAAGAGTTATTTGAAAAATAATGAGCTACTGTACATGAAACATTATGAGATATATGAAAAATAAAGAGATATATGGACATTAAAGAGTTATATGAAAATTAAAGAGATATCCATCCATCCATCATCAGCCGCTTATCGGGGTCGGCTCTCGGTGTTGATTCATTGTCAGCTATTAATTTGTCTTTTTTTAACTTTTTTACTAGGGGTTGCTTTAACCATGTTTTAACTGTCTGTGGCACTCTGAGTTTCTCCTGAAAGAAAAGTGCGTTTAAAAATGAAATGTATTATTATTATTATTATTATTAAGTTCCCTCCTGATGTCCGAGCTCCTTACTCTATCTCTAAGGCCGAGCCCTACAGAGGAAACTGATCTCCTTACTCTATCTCTAAGGCCGAGCGTTACAGAGGAAACTCATCTCCTTACTCTATCTCTAAGGCTGAGCCCTACAGAGGAAACTCATCTCCTTACTCTATCTCTAAGGCCGAGCGTTACAGAGGAAACTCATCTCCTTACTCTATCTCTAAGGCCGAGCCCTACAGAGGAAACTCATCTCCTTACTCTATCTCTAAGGCCGAGCCAAGAGGAAACTCATCTCCTTACTCTATCTCTAAGGCTGAGCCCTACAGAGGAAACTCATCTCCTTACTCTATCTCTAAGGCCGAGCCAAGAGGAAACTCATCTCCTTACTCTATCTCTAAGGCTGAGCCCTACAGAGGAAACTCATCTCCTTACTCTGTCTCTAAGGCCGAGCGTTACAGAGGAAACTCATCTCCTTACTCTATCTCTAAGGCCGAGCCATATGGAGGAACCTCATCTCCTTACTCTGTCTCTAAGGCTGAGTCCTACAGAGGAAACTCATCTCCTTACTCTATCTCTAAGGCCGAGCGTTACAGAGGAAACTCATCTCCTTACTCTATCTCTAAGGCCGAGCCCTACAGAGGAAACTCATCTCCTTACTCTATCTCTAAGGCCGAGCGTTACAGAGGAAACTCATCTCCTTACTCTATCTCTAAGGCCGAGCCATATGGAGGAACCTCATCTCCTTACTCTGTCTCTAAGGCTGAGCCCTACAGAGGAAACTCATCTCCTTACTCTATCTCTAAGGCTGAGCCCTACAGAGGAACCTCATCTCCTTACTCGGTCTCTAAGGCCGAGCGTTACAGAGGAAACTCATCTCCTTACTCTATCTCTAAGGCCGAGCCCTACAGAGGAAACTCATCTCCTTACTCTATCTCTAAGGCCGAGCGTTACAGAGGAAACTCATCTCCTTACTCTATCTCTAAGGCCGAGCCATATGGAGGAAACTCATCTCCTTACTCTATCTCTAAGGCCGAGCGTTACAGAGGAAACTCATCTCCTTACTCTATCTCTAAGGCCGAGCCCTACAGAGGAAACTCATCTCCTTACTCTATCTCTAAGGCCGAGCCCTACAGAGGAAACTCATCTCCTTACTCTATCTCTAAGGCCGAGCCCTACAGAGGAAACTCATCTCCTTACTCTATCTCTAAGGCCGAGCCCTACAGAGGAAACTCATCTCCTTACTCTATCTCTAAGGCCGAGCGTTACAGAGGAAACTCATCTCCTTACTCTATCTCTAAGGCCGAGCCATATGGAGGAAACTCATCTTCTTACTCTATCTCTAAGGCCGAGCCCTACAGAGGAAACTCATCTCCTTACTCTATCTCTAAGGCCGAGCGTTACAGAGGAAACTCATCTCCTTACTCTATCTCTAAGGCCGAGCCATATGGAGGAACCTCATCTCCTTACTCTGTCTCTAAGGCTGAGCCCTACAGAGGAAACTCATCTCCTTACTCTATCTCTAAGGCCGAGCCCTACAGAGGAAACTCATCTCCTTACTCTATCTCTAAGGCCGAGCCCTACAGAGGAAACTCATCTCCTTACTCTATCTCTAAGGCTGAGCGTTACAGAGGAAACTCATCTCCTTACTCTATCTCTAAGGCCGAGCCATATGGAGGAACCTCATCTCCTTACTCTGTCTCTAAGGCTGAGCCCTACAGAGGAAACTCATCTCCTTACTCTATCTCTAAGGCCGAGCGTTACAGAGGAAACTCATCTCCTTACTCTATCTCTAAGGCCGAGCCATATGGAGGAACCTCATCTCCTTACTCTGTCTCTAAGGCTGAGCCCTACAGAGGAAACTCATCTCCTTACTCTGTCTCTAAGGCCGAGCCATATGGAGGAACCTCATCTCCTTACTCTGTCTCTAAGGCTGAGCCCTACAGAGGAAACTCATCTCCTTACTCTATCTCTAAGGCCGAGCGTTACAGAGGAAACTCATCTCCTTACTCTATCTCTAAGGCCGAGCCATATGGAGGAACCTCATCTCCTTACTCTGTCTCTAAGGCTGAGCCCTACAGAGGAAACTCATTTCGGCCGCTTGTATCCGAGACCTCGTTCTTTGGGTCACGACCCAGAGTTCGTGACCACAGGTGAGGGTTGGAACGTAGACCGACCAGCACATTGAGAGCTTCTCCCTCTTCACCAAGACGGTCCGGTGCAGCGCCTGTTTCACTGCTGCACCGATCGGCCTGTCCATCTCCCGCTCCGTCTTACCCTCACTCGTGTAATAGGATACAGCAGCCAGTGTTACCATATTAGGCAACAAACCCTCAGTGGTTGACCTTAGAGACAGGATCTAGGATTGACCCTTGAAGAAAAGGAGGAGGGGTTAAGTGTGTCTGTGAGGTATAAGAGCTGATGCACATGAGAGAGCAAAAAAAAAAAAAGGATTTTCACGAGAACTCAGTCTGAAGAGGAATTTCACCAGATCTCAGTCTGAATAGGGATTGCACCAGAAAACTGGACTTAATATGCATCTTTACTAGTTAAGGAGAAAAATCAGGGCTGGGACAAGTCTCCAGCTTTAGAGTCTGGAAGGAACTTCTACTATCGGGAGAGGGTGCCTGGCAATTCTGTGCAGGAGGAGAGAAGAGCTTCACCAGCTCTGGACTTAACCCTTTCTCTTAGTTACTTGTGACTTTTAAACTGTTTGATTGAATTACATTTTTTGTATGTAAGATGAACTTTGAATAAAACTTGGCCTTACCATTTGTAAGGGACTGAAACCAAACCAAGGATTCTGGTTCTTTAAAACAATTTAAACCCTCTTTCCCTGTCCATCCACCGTGAGATACAGAAGTGACGACTGAATCTACCAAAGAAACTTAAGGTAAGTATCTTTGGGTGAAGACCTTTGCAGTGTTTGTCATATATGACGAATATACGTACTCGCTTGATAAGGGTTGAGAGGAGTTACAGCCCACCGCAGGGGACCTAAGAGCGCAAGCTGTAAAACACCCTCGACAAAACCTATAACTTAAATGATTTAGCACGGGGCGAGATAAAAGACCGAAGGCGTTATTCCAATATCGGATGAGGATTATCATTTCCTCCGGGATCACTAGGATAATAGCCGACGGAGTGCCACCGAGTTACCCCCCCTTCCCCTCCTCTTCCCCTGGCAAAGACCACCGTTCACGCTACAGTCTTCAGGTGTTAGACCTGATGAAGGATTTCACACAAAAAAAAACAGTTGTTGAGGCACTTATACCTTTCATGGGGTAATTGTACTTCTTACTGCACAACAGCAGGTACTGTATATGTTTTGGTACTTTTAGCAAAATAAAAGGTCAGAGTATTTCTTCCACCAGTAACACACACAAGCAGGAAATAATTTTTATTCATAACCTTCTTCTACTAATTAACAGTGTTTGCTTACTTAATTTCCCAGGGTGCCGTTCTGCAGATGGTCAGCATAAACTGTTCAGTAGGCTCAGCTGTTCGCCAGTCACTATCTCACACACACACACACACACACACACACACACACACACACACACACACACACACACACACACACACACACACACACACACACACACACACACACACACACACACACACACACACACACACAGGAACTAATCACTGCCTACATAGTAAAAGAGGATATTTTCATTAGTGGGTGAAGTACTTCACTGTAGTACAAGTACAAATACAACAAAATGTACTTCATTAAAAATAGATGACATTTATTTAACACACCTCAGTAAAAGTGCTTAATGTACTTATTATGTAATATTATTTAAACTATTTATGCATTTCTTCAAACTATAAACTGATCCACAGTCAGGGGAAAACATCAGTTCTAATACAAAGACTCTCGTTCACTGCTGGTGAAAATATTATATTATTACTTCTTTATACATTTATTGATATACATCGGCCCCTCCGGTCTCACTGGTTTCACTGGTTTGCTACCTGGTTTGCTCCTGGTTTGCTCCTGGTTTCTCCTCATTTCCTTATGCTTTCCTTCCTGGTATCCTCCTGGTTTCCTCCCTGGTTTCTTCCCTGGTTTCCTTCTGGTTTCCTCCTGGTTTCCTCCTGGTTTCCTCCTGGTTTCCTCCCTGGTTTCCTTCTGGTTTCCTCTCTGGTTTCTTTCTGATTTCCTCCCTGGATTCCTCCTGGTTTCCTCCTTGTATCCTCCTGGTTTCCTCCCTGGTTTCCTCCTGGTTTCCTCCTGGTTTCCTCCCTGGTTTCCTCCCTGGTTTCCTCCTTGTATCCTCCTGGTTTCCTCCCTGGTTTCCTCCTGGTTTCTCCTCATTTCTTTATGGTTAACTCCCTGGTTTCCTCCTGGTTTCCTCCCTGGTTTCCTCCTGGTTTCCTCCCTGGTTTCCTCCTGGTTTCTCCTCATTTCTTTATGGTTTCCTCCCTGGTTTCCTCCTGGTTTCCTCCCTGGTTTCCTCCTGGTTTCCTCCCTCAGAGGGACTCCATCAGGGAGCCGAGCCGGTGTTTCCTTCGGGGCCCTCTGGTCTTCCTGGTGTCAGAGTGTCTCAGTGTCTTCAGCTGGAGACGGATCACCGTGTCTCAGCTGTCTGTTTGGCTGCTGCTGCTCGTTTGTTCTGTTATTTATATCCTCTAACCTATTTATATATTTATTTATTTATTTATATTGTAAATACATGTCTGGAGTCCTCGTGTGAACATGAGATTACATATTTAATCCTGCAGATTTTGACTTATGTTATAGCTTCAAACTCAGCTTCATTTGTTTTTTATTTAGTTTCACTTGATAACAATAACAATCAGTGTTAGTTACTGATAATAACCCTGGCTAACCTTCACCCTGGCTAACCTTCACCCTGGTTAACCTTCACCCTGGTTGACTTTAACCCTGGTTAACCTTCACCCTGGTTAACCTTCACCCTGGTTAACCTTCACCCTGGTTGACTTTAACCCTGGTTAACCTTCACCCTGGTTGACCCTAACCCTGGTTAACCCTAACCCTGGTAACCTTCAACCTGGTTAACCTTCACCCTGGTTAACCCTAACCCTGGTAACCTTCAACCTGGTTAGCCCTGGTTAACTTTAACCCTGGTTAACCCTAACCCTGGTTAACCTTAACCCTGGTTGACCCTAACCCTGGTAACCTTCAGCCTGGTTAGCCCTGGTTAACTTTAACCCTGGTTGACTTTAACCCTGGTTAACCCTAACCCTGGTTGACTTTAACCCTGGTTGACTTTAACCCTGGTTAACCCTAACTCTGGTTGACCTTAACCCTGGTTGACTTTAACCCTGGTTGACTTTAACCCTGGTTAACCCTGACCCTGGTTGACCTTAGCCCTGGTTAACCCTGACCCTCGTTAACCGTAACCCTGACGTTAATGCTTTTCTGTTTTCAGCACAAAAACACGTTACTCATTATTATCTGTGAGTTGCTCTGTGAGTTGCTCTGTGAGTTGCTCAGAGAGTTGCTCAGAGAGATGCTCTGTGAGTTGTTCTGTTAGTTGCTCTATGAGTTGCTTTGTTAGTTGCTGTATGAGTTTCTCTGTTAGTTGCTTTTTGTGTTTCTCTGTGAGCCGCAGGAGACGACAACAGAGTCCCAGTGAACACATCCCTGCTGGTGGGAAACAGGAGAGCAGTAACATGACACTGCTGCTCCTGAAATAGCAGAAACAGAGCAGTGATGCAGCATGTTGCCTCCAGGGCAGAGATGGGAGGAGTGGGGGGGAGGAGGAGGAGGGGGGGGGGGGGGGGGGGTAACAGCTGAAGAGCTTTGGTGCAGACCCCCCCTCTGTAAATGTTGCCTTTGAGGCTGCACACCAGAGTCCTCTCCAGTAACCGCTCACGTCTCAGACATTAATCCAGGACAGTAAATGGGTCTCATTGGGTGTCTCTCTCTCTCTCTCACTCTCCTCTCTTTCTCTTTCTCTCTCTCTCTCACCCTGTCCTCTCTCTCTCTCCTCTCTCTGTCTCTCTCTCTCTCTGTCTCCTCTCTCTCTCTCTCTTTCTCTCTCTCTCTCTCCCTGTCCTCTCTTTCATTGTCCTCTCTCTCTGTCACCTCTGTCCTTCCCCTCTCTCTCTCTCTCTCTCTCTCTCTGTCTCTCCCTGTCCTCTCTTTCCTTGTCCTCTCTTTCATTGTCCTCTCTCTCTGTCCTCCCCCCCTCTCTCTCTCTCTCTCTCTCCCTGTCCTTATCGAGCTGATCTGGATCATGTGACCTCCTGATGCTCTCCTTCCTTCAGTCCACAGATGGATCTGATAACGCATCACATGACGAGTGAGACAGAGACAAGGAGACGTGATTCCTTTGTCCAAAATGTCACTTTTAAACAACACAGAGATGTTTCGTTTCCCGAAGCAGCAGAAGCCGTCGTGTGAAGTCGGCAGCCAAAGAGAACAAAGGAAGAACAAAGGAAGAACAAAGGAGGGGAAGTTCCTGTCGTAGGCGTTCAGGAGTAAATGCAGCCTCAGCCCTCCATAATGGTCCCAGTGGTCCCAGTCAGCAGAGTGAGTCCGGGTATCGACGGACCGACTGGCTTTGCCCTGATCGATAAACACGACACTCAACTGAGAGCCACGAACACGTGCACGGTGGATTTTTCCTTTTCAGTTTGAGAAAGCAAAGACAGCAGCTTCCAAGATTAAAATGCTGCTGGAGGAGGTTCTGGATTTATCTTCCAAATATATAAACAGCCGGAACACGAACACGTCACACCGTCAGCATCAAACACAAGCTTCAGAGGCTGTCAGAGCTGCTGCTGGTTCAATAGGATCCAGATGCTTTATACGTCCTGCTGTTATTAGTTATGATAGCAGATTCATGAGTGATGTCCATCCGTCTGTACTAATATCCAGCCCAGTACAGTCTGATCAATACTCAGAGTGTCAGAACCCATCCTTCCTTTAGCTGATGCTAAAACTTGAAAGTATGTTTGTTTGTACTGTTTAGTCCTCCTCAGAGTCCCGCTAAGAGTCCTACTAGAGTCCTCTTAAGAGTCCTCCTAGAGTCTTCCTGAGAGTCTTCCTGAAAGTCATCCCTGTCCCGGGACTCACATTGGATCAGGAAAAACTCCCCCCAATAAAGATAGTAAAAACCCTTTCACAGGGAAAAAAGGGAAGTAACCTTCGGGCTTGAAGTCGGCCTTGAAGTGAGCAGCCAAAGAGAACAAATGAAGAACAAAGGAGGGGGAGTTCCTGTCCCACGCGTTCCTGAGAGTCCTCGTCTTCCAAAGAGTCCTCCTGAGCGTCTTCCTGAGAGTCTTCCCAAGAGTCCTCATGAGAGTCTCCCTGAGAGTCTCCCTGAGAGTCTTCCTGAGAGTCTTCATGAGAGTCTTTATGAGAGTCTTCCTGAAAGTCATCCTAAGAGTCACCCTGAGAGTCTTCCTGAGAGTCTTCATGAGAGTCTTCATGAGAGTCTTCCTGAGAGTCTTCATGAGAGTCTTCATGAGAGTCTTCATGAGAGTCTTCCTGAGAGTCTTCATGAGAGTCTTCATGAGAGTCTTCATGAGAGTCTTCCTGAGAGTCTTCCTGAGAGTCTTCATGAGAGTCTTTATTAGCGTCTTCCTGAGAGTCTTCATGAGAGTCTTCCTGAGAGTCTTTATGAGCGTCTTCCTGAGAGTCTTCCTGAGAGTCTTCCTGAGAGTCTTCATGAGAGTCTTCCTGAGAGTCTTCCTGAGAGTCTTCATGAGAGTCTTTATGAGCGTCTCCCTGAGAGTCTTCCTGAGAGTCTTCATGAGAGTCTTCCTGAGAGTCTTCCTGAGAGTCTTCCTGAGAGTCTTTATGAGCGTCTCCCTGAGAGTCTTCCTGAGAGTCTTCATGAGAGTCTTTATGAGAGTCTTCCTGAAAGTCATCCTAAGAGTCACCCTGAGAGTCTTCCTGAGAGTCTTCATGAGAGTCTCCCTGAGAGTCACCCTGAGAGTCTTTCTGAGAGTCACCCTGAGAGTCTTCATGAGAGTCTCCCTGAGAGTCTTCATGAGAGTCTCCCTGAGAGTCACCCTGAGAGTCTTCCTGAGAATCTTCCTTGTAATGTACACAAACAATTTCTTACACTGTGCAAGTCCAAATGTGACAAACTAACTTATTAAAACCCTTCAAAGTCTTCCTGCGAGTCACCCTGAGAGTCACCCTGAGAGTCACCATGAAAGTCATCCTAAGAGTCACCCTGAGAGTCTTCTCAAGAGTCACCCTGAGAGTCTTCCTGAGAATCTTCCCGAGAGTCTTCCGGAGGGACCTGGTCTGAGTCATTAACACCTGACCCCCCAACCCCCGCTCCGGCTTACACTGCGTCTCTTTGTCATGTTTTCTTTATTCATGTACAGGTTTCTTCTTTTATTGGGATGTTTTTAGGTTCCGCTCCCACACACACATTTCACACCAAGCTCATCCTCACAATCACTCTATATAGATGTGTGTGTGTGTGTGTGTGTGTGTGTGTGTGTGTGTGTGTGTGTGTGTGTGTGTGTGTGTGTGTGTGTGTGTGTGTGTGTGTGTGGACAGTAAATCAGATACAATGTGTGTGTCTGAAAGCTTTTGATTTCTCCTCAGGTCATCAGGTCCTCCTGTGAGCGAGTGTTCGATTCTCTGATCTTTAGATATATTTCTCCTCCTATCACCACCTCCCTGTTCTATTTCCAACCTCTTAATCCGCTCTGCCTCCGAGCACTTCCTCCTGTCCAATTTCACAGAGTCAACACATGTTGTGTGGTACATGAACGTGATGTTGGAGGAACATTCTGAATGATGAATCAGTGAGGCAGCAAAAGGCATGAGGTCATTATGAATCTCTCCGTTCTCTTCAAGGACTTCAAGCTCACCATAGAGAATATTTATATGGGGAAAAAATAATTAGTTTTTTTTTCTGACTTTTTCTTTGCACTCAAACGGTTTCTCTCATATTCACACTTGTCAAAATCGATGTAGAATAACGTATAATAATACACAGCTCCTCTCAGCTTCATGTTGAGCTGCAGCTCATTGATCATCTGGTTCATACTTTACTTGTAGAAATTATATTTTTCATAGCAAAATTGTCATTCAACTAAAAAAACAAAGATCTGACAACCTCGCTAACAACCTGACGTGGTCCTCAGTCATCTCAATCCTGGTGAAGAAAGAAGGAAACTTAAGAATTTCTAGTTCACTTTGACAAACATCCTGACTGCAACATTTAGAAACTAACATAAGGTGTTCCGGGTCCAGTATTGTAGAGCTCCACAGCGAGGGATTCAAACTAGAACATAACTGGTTCCATCTACTGAGCCTCAGCTTCTTTCCCTCAGACTGTGAGACTCCTCTTTTCAACGATGTGTCCAAAAGCTGTGGAGATGTGGTTCAGAGCCAACGATTGGTCCGTTCCTTTACATCCAGACTAACAGTCTGAACGTTGCACGTGTAACATGTCTTCATACAGGAAGTGTTCAGTCCTTTAGGACGTTTACATCATACAGGAAGTGTTCAGTCCTTTAGGACGTTTACTTCATACAGGAAGTGTTCAGTCCTTTAGGATGTTTACATCCAGATCAACAGCCTGTACATAACACATGTAACATGTCTTCATACAGGAAGTGTTCAGTCCTTTAGTACGTTTACATCATACAGGAAGTGTTCAGTCCTTTAGGACGTTTACTTCATACAGGAAGTGTTCAGTCCTTTAGGACGTTTACATCATACAGGAAGTGTTCAGTCCTTTAGGACGTTTACTTCATACAGGAAGTGTTCAGTCCTTTAGGATGTTTACATCCAGATCAACAGCCTGTACATAACACATGTAACATGTCTTCATACAGGAAGTGTTCAGTCCTTTAGGACGTTTACATCATACAGGAAGTGTTCAGTCATTTAGGACGTTTACATCATACAGGAAGTGTTCAGTCATTTAGGATGTTTACATCCAGATCAACAGCCTGAATGTTACACGTGTAACATGTCTTCATACAGGAAGTGTTCAGTCATTTAGGATGTTTACATCCAGACCAACAGCCTGAATGTTACACGTGTAACATGTCTTCATACAGGAAGTGTTCTGAACCGACTTTAAATGTTCTCTTTTTTAATAGTGTCTTCCTCCCAGAGCTCCTCCTCTCTCTAGTGATATAATTACACCCCTACTCCTGTTGCTATAGTGACAGGCAGACAGTGTCCCTTTAGTCACAGACGCAAACACACACGCGCACACACACACATGCACACACACACACACACACACACACACACACATGCACACACACACACACACACACACACACACACACACACACACACACACACACAAACAAACACTCAACTTCTCTTTTCACACAAAGTTAAACTTCATTACACCTTTGTTGAGTCTGTCGGGTCTCATCACCTGCAGAAGGACTTCCTCCCTGCAGCCTCGCCGCTCTCACCCAACCTCATCTGGTGCCACCGCCCGATTCCCCCCCCCCGCCCCCACACACACACACACACACACACACACACACACACCCCTTATGACTCCCAGTCCTGATTCCAACGAGGTGGAGCAGGAACTCTGTCGCTGAGAGCACAGCTGACATTTATCATCACAGTTAATGGTCAACAGTGTTAGAGGCTGAACACGAACCTGCATGCAGCGCTGCTTCTAGTGCAGCTTTTTTTAAGGAGAGCTCTTATCCAATCAGAACCACACCCTCGCTCAGTTCCCTCTGCAGCTGAGCCCCGCCGCCACAGTGTTGTTTTTATTATATAATTAATAGTGTTCCTTCTGATCGTGGCTCGTGCTCTTGAGTGTGCGGTGTTTTAGTGCTGCAGTTTTGTTGGATTGTTTTGTCATGTTTTGTTATAACTAAATGTGACTGGTTCTTGTGAATTTCTTCTTGTTAATGTGGACTACATGTATTGTCCGTTAATGACGCAGCATCCCGTCATGTGCGTATTTATGTAAACAATATCAGACGGCACAGAAGGCCCAGGTAGAAAATGCATATATGCACATATGCATATATATATATATATATATATATATATATATATATATATATATATATATATATATATATATATATATATATGTGTGTGTACAGAAAGAAGTGAGAAAAGATTTGAAACTTATTCTAATCAATAATGTGATGGTCAGATATGGAGCTTATGATAACGTGATAATGTGATTAAGTGTTTACATGTTGTAGCATTTTTAGCATGTGACGCTAGCAGAGAAAAGCCGACAGCTGTTGTTCCAGATGTTACTTTTATTTACATCTCCAGACACACATTTCAGTTCCACTGCAGCGCTGTTAAATTTACAAATATATCAGCAAATATACAACCTCACGTTTATGTTTTTCCTCCACTCGTCGACTCATCTCTCTTTCCCTCCACGCGACCAGAAAGTGTGGGGCCCCGTTAATGGCCCCGCTAGTGGCCCCGTTAATGGCCCCGCTAGTGGCCCTGCTAGTGGCCTCGCTAGTGGCCCTGTTAATGGCCCCGCTAGTGGCCCTGCTAGTGGCCGCGCTTGTGGCCTTGCTAGTGGCCCTGCTAGTGGCCTTGCTAGTGGCCCCGCTTGTGGCCTTGCTAGTGGGTTCTGATTGGGTTCTCATTGGGTTCTCATTGGGTTCTGAGGTACTTGTGGCATCCCACAGGGATCCATTCTTGGATCCAGCAGCCGGATCGGGTCCCACTGAGTTTAGGTTTTTTACCAAGTGTTGTGAGTCCTCTGGGGACCATGAATACTCACAACTAATGTCATTCTCTAGTTTTTAGGACAATCTGGGTCTTCTCTCTAATCCTTCTTTCTCCTTCAAGTATGTCAGAAAGAACATTGAAGTAAGGCCACACCAAAGAAACTGATCTCTCCTTCTCATCCAGCTGAAGGGGGGCTCATGGTCCACATCCTGGTCTATGTTACATGGTCCACATCCTGGTCTATGGCTCATGGACCATATCCCACAGATTGACGGGAGGTAAAGTACACACTGAAGAACCCCCCCCCCCCCACCCCACACACACACACACAACACACACACACACACACACACACACACACAACTATACACTTATTTGTGAAGTACACATTGTCCCATTGACATCTCATTGGATGGACTTTTTTCATATTCCACATTAAATGAAGTTTGTACAGAATGTTCACAACAAACTGAAGATAAAGACCTGCAGAATGTATGTGTGTGTGTGTGTGTGTGTGTGTGTGTGTGTGTGTGTGTGTGTGTGTGTGTCCTCCAGAACACTTTCCATCCTCCAAAGTCTGTTGTCGATGTTTGGACGTCTGCTGGTTGACATTTTCTCGTAGCGGAGGGCGACGAGTCACGTGACGTTCTCTGGGTCTTGACATTTATGAGTGTGTGCGTGTGGGTGTGTGTGTGTGTGTGTGTGTGTGTGTGTGTGTGTGTGTTCATGTTTACGAGACGAAGAGTAGAAGCAGGACGGACACACACACAGGGAGGAGAGGAGCTGATCGCCGGCTGCTGCTCTTCGGTCCTGCAGAGTCCTGAGCCAACAGAGCCTGGAGGGGGGCAGTTAGAGGGGGGAACATTATGAGAGAAAAGTATTTATATGAATGGAGTCACATGGGATGCTGATTGGCTGGTTGGGTCACATGACCTCAGATGAAGTTTGCTTTACTTTGTTCTCTTCTGATTGTGTCATAATATCTGAGTGATTATTAATAAGATGACGTTCTGAAGTCACCCAGCGAACAAAACCAGTTTCACAAAACTAACACGACAACAGGCGATTCCTTTATCTACAGGCTGTAATAACTACGGTATAACCGGATTGTGTTGGTCCCATTTAGTAAAACCTGGATCCAGACCTCACATAAAGAACCTAGCCTCACACCAAGAATCAAATCACATCAAAAACCAAGCCTCACATCAAGAACCGAGTCCCATCGTCACCCATCAAGTGTTTGCTGGGAAACAAAGATCTCCAGACAGCCGAGTGGCCTTGGGAGGATCCACATGTGTGTGATGTTATGAATTCAAGGCAAATATTAAATATCTAAAAGCTGTTATTTCCATAATTAGTATTTTGGTGTGAAACACACTGAGGGGTGAAATCAAAGGTCCTCACCTTCTCACACTCAAAGTCCTCAGAAGGAATGCACTTTGGGGCTCCGTCCTGGAAAACAAGAGTCCCATCATTAGGTATGCTTTATATATATATATATATACACGGTGCAGCCTTTGGATCCTCTACAGAAGAGGGAAGAGCTGACCTGCAGGTTGCCGCAGGTGGAGAAAACACAGGCGCCTTCCAGGGGTTTCAGGGCGTTGCCGTGTAGAGAGGGGGCGGGTTCAGAGATGATTGGCGGCCGGGCGGGGGGGAAGAAGGTGGACGACGGCTCGGTTCCCAGAAGAGTTCCACCTTCTGCTCCGTACCCGAACGACTGGATGGCGTTTCCTGTGAAACAACACGAGGAACACCTCTCACTTCCTGTTCCCTCATCACACAGCACACATTCATGCTGTCATATTACCTTTGCCGCTCACAAATAGGTGTGTGAAATATATAAAAATACACCAAAATACGTGATATCTGCACGTCCTCGGAGGATACTGAATGAAAGTGTTAGATGTTATGACGTCAACAAAGACGCGTTGATAAAGTCGTTGACCCGACTGTGGGCGTGTCTGTGGGCGTGTCTGTGGGCGTGTCTGTGGGCGTGTCTGGCGTGACTCACTCAGGCAGCTGTTGTGAGTGAAGTCCCGCTGGAAGGCGTCACACGGGCGCTCCTGATTGGCCGTTCCCCTGCAGGTGCACCACAGGCTCAAGGTGATGTTGGACGGGCTGTTGTCGCTGTAGTTGGGCGTCACGTCAGAGCCTGAGATAGAAACAGGGAGGAGGGGGGGGGGAAGTAGGATGCAGATTAGTCAGGAAGGGAGGGGGGTTAGGAAGTAGGATGCAGATTAGTCAGGAAGGAAGTAGGATGCAGATTAGTCAGAAAGTAAGTAGGGTGCAGATTAGTTAGGTAGGAAGTAGGATGCATATTAGTTAGGTAGGAAGTAGGATGCATATTAGTTAGGTAGGAAGTAGGATGCAGATTAGTCAGGAAGGAAGTAGGATGCATTTTCAGGTAGGAAGTAGGATGCAGATTAGTCAGGAAAGGGGGTAGGAAGTAGGATGCAGATTAGTGAAGTAGGAAGTAGGGTGCAGATTAGTCAGGAAGGGGGGTTTAGGAAGTAGGATGCCGATTAGTCAAGTAGGAAGTAGGATGCAGATTAGTCAAGTAGGTAGTAGCATGCAGATTAGTTAAATAGGAAGTAGGATGCAGATTAGTTAAATAGGAAGTAGGATGCAGATTAGTTAAATAGGAAGTAGGATGCAGATTAGTCAAGTAGGAAGTAGGATGCACATCAGTCAGGAAGAAAGCGAAAGAGGATTTCAATCAGATGATTTCCAGAGAGGAAGTGAGTCACCTGCAGTGGAATGTAAATCCTCTCATCGTCATAAAAATCATAAGAGTCATAATAAAGACAGAAGACTGAGGTTCGGCCGATTATCAAACACAAAGGCCATGAAAGATGATGAAATATGATCATTACGCATTAACGGGGTTTCCCGATGAATAACAGAATAAAGAGTCACCGATGAGGCCGACGTAGGACATCAGGCAGCCGTGGTAGTTATCACGAGGACACCTGGTGGCGCTGTGGGGCGTCATCTGGCAGTTCATGTGGAAGTCAGCCAGCCGAGACCTGTAGCACACGGGGAGGAAGAGGAGGAGGAGGAGGAGGAGAAGAAGAAGAGTGTGTTACAGACGACCAGCAGGAAGGTGAATGATGTCATAAGTATTCGATCAGCAGGATGTCGACAACGTGTCATCATTGCTGTTTGACAGGTATGATAAAGACAGTGAGTGACAGTGTGTGTGTGTGTGTGTGTGTGTGCGTGTGTGTGTGTGTGTGTGTGTGTGTGTGTGTGAATGCATGACTGCTTGACACAAACACGCGTCACTGTGAAAGTGTTTGTGTTTGTGTGTCAGCTGCAGAGTGAGACAGTCTGAGTGCTTTTGACTTTCACACAGAGGTCACTGTGTGTGTGTGTGTGTGTGTGTGTCTCATACGTATATATATATATATATATATATATATATATATATATATATATATATATATATAATCCGTTACAATGTTTCAGAGGTGAAACCGTATGAGCTAAACCAGACTGTCTCTAACAGCTGTATCTTTTGAAGGTGAAGGTGCTGCTGGAGAGAACTTTAAAGGGTCTTTTAATACATCTCTCGATCCATTGTCCTTTCTGTCCCGGTGAAACACGCCCCACATTTATTTCTGGATGCATAGAAATGAAACTGATATCAGAAACCATTTCTAGCAGTAATCGATCGATCTTCACCTCGGCCTCAAAGTAAAAGATGAAGGATGTTTCCCAAACAGAGAAGCCGCCCCTTTAATTCTCACCAACCTCCTCGAAACCAACGTCAAACACCATGTCTCATCTCATTGGACTGTCCCTGTGAAGACATTTAGCTGCCTCTGCTTGTATAGAAGTCTCTGCTTCATGTGTTAAAGCTGCATTCTCTCTCCTGACCACCAGGGGGCGACTCCTCTGGTTGTATAGAAGTATATGCTTCACGTGTAAAAGCCGCATTCTCTCTCCTGACCACCAGGGGGAGACTCCTCTGGTTGTATAGAAGTGTATGCTTAATGTTTAAGCTGCTTGATTCATTCCCTTATTATCCAGCTTTCGGTTGTACTAAACTCCGCCCTCTAGTGGCGACAACAAAAAACTAAGATTGGCGAAGTTGAAGCTTCAAAAAAGAAGTCCACAAACCAGCAGGTGACGTCTGGTAACCACGTCCACTCCCTATGAAGAGGACGGACCTCTCAGAGTTTACCAGTCGTATTTCCTCACAGACTCGTCTCTCCTGTAATACACACTGAGACGACGCAGAGGAAATTAGATGAGTGAGGGAATGCGTTTGTGTAAACTCACACAGCGACAGGAAGTGAGAACCTGTTGCGCTGCGGCGTCCTCTGTGACCTCCAGGAAGGAGGCCTCTCTTTCCATCACGCCGCCAGCTCACCTCACTGCCCGTGTAATGGAGCGACGCCGAAGCTGGATCGCCTTCCTCGCCTCCAAACACAACTCAGCTGCTGCCGCCGTGTTTGGAGAAGCAGTTTAGCTGCTGGCGCCTCGATGCACCACCGTGTCTTTGCATTCATCCCACTGCCAATAGAGGGCGTGACTCAGCGTGATGGGGTGACAATGAGGGGCATTGTTATTTGTCTAAACCTAACTAAATAGTTACGTTTTATAAACCTAACTGAGTAGTTAAGTTGTCTAAACCTAACTAAGTAGTTTAGTTGTGTAAACCGAACTGAGTAGTTTAGTTGTATAAAGCTAACTGAGTAGTTTAGTTGTCTAGACCTAACTGAGTAGTTTAGTTGTCTAGACATAACCTAATGAAAAATAAGGAGTACCGTAAAAGTCTGGTTACGAGCCGCTACTACCTTTGGTCAGTGTCCCCATTAGCTCCCCGCTGTAGCCAGCTGGGGCTCCTGCTAGCGCTCCGTTACTTCCCCGCTAACTTCCGCTAACTTCCGCTAGCTCCTCGAAAACCACCGAAGGTTGCGTGACCAGGCTCGACACCCGACTTGGGCAGAGGGGACGCGGGCAGTAGCAGCAGCAGCGGGCAGTAGCAGCAGCAGCGCTAGCTAGTACAGCACTAGCTAGTACAGCGCTAGCTAGCGCTGCTCCTAGCTTGCTACAGCGGGGACACTGACCGGAGGTAGGAGCGGCTTGTAACCCAACTTTTACGGTAACTTTTTGTGAGAGAGGGAATTAACTACTTTATGAGGACACATTGATCAAGAAGTTTTGTCCTCCGAGGCCAAATCCACAGACAGAAACACAGATGAGTTTATTTCCATTAATCCCCATTCTAATGAGGTTAGCAGTTTCCTGCCGTAATTTAACAGAAGCACTCTTATCTCACTGTATGTCTCCTCTGAGATGTAAAAAAACTGAAGTGACTCTGTGCACTTTGTTGGTTTTACTGCTCATACAGAATCCTTCATGTTTTTTCATGTATTCATATGGAGGCTGCCACCTCGTTAGCTCACACGGCGGCAAACACTTAAAGCTCCCTGAGTTCTCATGGAAACAGACATCCAGTGTTCCACACCAACAGGTTGTATCCTTCAGGTCTCATAAAGACATCGAAGGCCTCCTTTCCTCACAAAGCATTTCAAACCTTCATCATCTACGTCTTCTTCCTCGTCTTTCACTGGCGAGCAGCTTATATAATAACCTGGATACTTAGAACCGTCTCATCAAACATTTCACTGCTGGAGTTCATCATTACAAAAGCTCAGGTGGGATTCAGTAGAGACGTAAGCAGAAGATATGACATATTGATATCATGTATTAGACCTTTCATCTTAAAATAAGACGTTAAAGTTGACTGAAGATCATCCGAAGGTTTCAGTCTGTTCAACATGAAAACATTCTGGATCTCTTGAAGAAGGCAGAGGTTGGCTATAGAGTCTGTAACGTGTCTCTATAGAGCTATTAATCTATTGATCTATCAAGCTATTGATCTATAGATCTATTCATCGATAGATTCATGTTTATATATGTTCATATGTATGTGTATATTCATGTATATTTAAAGATATAAATAATAAGAAAAAAAGCTGCTGGTAATTAAAAAAGATGTTCAACGTCCTTTCACTGCTCGTTGTGGAGCAGATGCACCTTCACATGAAGGTGCGTTCTGATTGGCTGTCAGTGTTTCCGTCATTGAATCCCTCTGATCTCATTGTTCTCCACGGCCGCTGTCATCACAGTTCTGGTACGAATGATTTGAAACAGATGTGGTTCCCGATGTGAACGGCCTGTAGTCTGGATTCTGAGTGCTGGACTTCAGAATAAAAAGATGATCATATATACCAGAGGAACATTAACCTTTGACCTTTGAGTTAAACCCTTCTATCAAACCGGCTGCAGCACGTGAGTCACAGCTGAGTCCCTGAGAACAGGTTTCGGTCTGCAGGTCTGGGTTGGCCTCTTCAAACAGGTGGTTCGGTGGATTATTGTGAGCAGCTGCAGGTTGTGTTCATGAGCTGCTCGTTAAAAAAGGAACTTCTGCATGTTTAGACACCACATCTGTCTCAGGGATCAGCTGCTTTGATGAATCTGTGAGAATCTGTGAGAATGAACAAAAGACTCAGTGATGTGAGAGAATAACCTTCTCAGCGAGCAGCTCAGGTTCATCAGCTGTTCGCTACCGACAGTACTGTTATCTGTTTGTCACTGTATTCTTATTTTATATTCTGTTGTGAATTAAATATGTTCCTATTTCTTGCACTGTGTCTAATGTTATGCACCACCCACGATGACAAATTCCTTGTATGTGAAACATACTTGGCAATAAACGGTTCTGATTCTGATTCTAATATTTATATCAAACATTGTCTTCAACACAACCTGCGCTAACTTATCTTATCTTAACTTATCTTATCTCATCTTATCTTAACTTACATATATTTTCTTCTATTTCCTCTCTTCTTCCTCTCCTCTTCCATTACTCTTCCTCTCCTCTTCCTCTCCTCATCCTCTGCTTTTCCTCTGCTCTTCCTCTCCTCTTCCTCTGCGCTTCCTCTCCACCACTGTATACAACATATACTTATGGGAACTTTAACCAATCAAGCATGGGCTTTCTTTCTTTTTTCCCCAGCGCTGCTATTTCCTCAAGGGCACCTCAGCTGTTGTCAGTGTTGAGGGGGCAGTAGTTAGGGGGGTTATGTAGGGAGGGTACTAATTATCTTCCTCCACTTCAAGCTCCTCTAACCTTTGCAGCCAGTAGTTATCAATCAAACGTGTAATTTTGACCCAGGAGTGTTCAAGATTTCTCTCACTTAAACCCTTCAGCAGCTGATTTCTCAATCAGAGAAGCGAGCGGCATCGAGCTGAAAGCTCCGGAACCCGCGGGTCACGACGGCGCCTGATTGGCCGCCGAAGGACGGCGTTCTTACCTGCAGAGGGCGTCGGAGCGGCAGGTGCGCCGCAGCTCCAGGCAGGTGGGCTTGAGCCGCTCCTGGTGGGAGCAGGACGGCACGATGGTGCGGCGGCGGCGCTCGGCACACGCCTGGTCCGGACACGAGCAGAACAGCAGCGGGTAGCTCAGCTCCCACGAGACCCGCTCGAAGAACTGCCGCAGGGCCTGAGAGGAGAGGGTGCACAAGCCTTCACAGTCATATGTATACATGAATATACATGAAGCGTTAATACACAGTTCAGTGGTTCATCTCCAGAGTCTCTGAGGGCCAATCCCAATCTCCACCCTTAAGGAGTCACGGACTTTGAGGGTTTAGTTCTGTCCCCCTGTCACATCGTCGAGTGTTTGAGTCTCTGGCAGACATTTTGTGACCTTTTATGATCCCTTTCCGTAAGTCAGCATTAGATGCCGACTTTGCTCAAGGGAATTACCCATAGTTCATAGCAATGTGACGTTAAACACGCAGTTCCCAATGAAAAAAAAGGTAAACAAAGAGGCACGTGATAAAATACATTTACACTACAACATTACGGATTAATGATGGAACATAAAAACACATGAAAGCAGAGGAATGCAAGCAGAAATTATATATGTAATATTTGTTTTACATTCATCAAACATTTCGTTTTGACAAAACGAGTGAATAGATAATTTAAAATAACTTCTCATCTCGTGAGGAAGACGTTCAAATCAGGGAATAAAAAGTATAAAATAAATACGCAACATTGTTGTTTCCGCGCTCCCCGCTTGAACCAGGAAGTTGCACCCACCTTCTGACATCTTTTCCGGCTGCACGGCTCCTGATTGGCCGCGGAGGGCTGAGGGGGCGTGGCCTTGCTGCAGATGGAGTTGTAGGCGGATCGCAGTCGTTTACACGTCTCGTTCAGGTTACACGCCTTCGCCGCGTCCAGACACGGGTTACAGGGTTTCCCTGACTCAGAGCAGGGGCTCATCTTCGACAGGGAAGAATCTGCATGAGGAGGAGGAGGAAGAGGAAGAGGAGAAAGAGATAGAGGAGGAACAGAAGAGGAGGAGGAAAAGGAGGAGAAGAGTTTTACAGTTTTAAAGAACCCTTAGGACTTTTGGATGGACAGGGTCTCAGTGATCTGTCCTCCAGACTCGTCCAGTGGGATCTGATGTCTCTTCAGTCGAGTGTGAACACACACACACACACACACACACACACACACACACACACACACACACACACAGTCAATAATCATAATAATAATAATAATAATAATAATAATAATAATAATAATAATAATAATAATAATAATAATGATAGTGATAAGTTACTCCATCCCAACTGAAGCAAAAGCCTCATGAATG
>JBAMJR010000037.1:5275000-5297500 GCA_038501785.1 Myoxocephalus aenaeus | reverse complement strand
CACACACACACACACTCAGCTGAGTGCACGCGCTCTGCCGCCATGTTGCTGCCGCTGCCGCCATGTTGCTGCCGCTGCCGCCATGTTGCTGCCGCCATGTTGCTGCCGTCATGTGCCGCTCTGAGCTTTAGTCTGGCATTAGCCCCCCCATCTCGGTCTCGCTGTGAAACAATGCTTCATGAGAGACTCACGAGGATCCAGCAGAGACAAGACGTCTTGAAGAGATGCTGGCGGTGTTCTGGTGCTGAGGGACCTGAGAGCAGGAAGCAGTCCGGCTCTGTGGCGGGAAAGACCGGCAGCGGCTTCCTGTTTCCACCACGAGACTCGGCTCAGCTTCACATATCGAGCCCTGATTCCACGACCCTGATCCCAGAGCCCTGATCCCAGTGCTCTTAGACCCCATGAAGTTCTTCATCACTCTGAGCTCCCACATCTCTTCTTCATCGTCATCATCATCATCATCATCATCAACACAGAGTGTTCTCATTTAAATGTTCTGCTCAGCCGGTTAATGTGAACACGCTCTCTGATCCACCTGAAGGTTAATTATCACAGACACCATGAAACCGTGTGTGTGTGTGTGTGTGTGTGTGTGTGTGTGTGTGTGTGTGTGTGTGTGTGTGTGTGTGTGTGTGTGCTGAGTAGCATTCCTATCAGCTTCCACTGCCCTTTATGTATTACTGCCGGGGGAGGAGACATACCACTGTGTGTTTTTAACATCTTCTGTTTCTGACCGAACATCAATTTACATCATTTTCTCTCTTCTTTCCTTTTTTCTGAAAGCAGCTGTGATCAATAGATGTGTTCAGGTACTCTGTTCTCTACCTGTTCAGGTACTCTGTTCTCTACCTGTTCAGGTACTCTGTTCTCTACTTGTTCAGGTACTCTGTTCTCTACCTGTTCAGGTACTCTGTTCTCTACTTGTTCAGGTACTCTGTTCTCTACCTGTTCAGGTACTCTGTTCTCTACCTGTTCAGGTACTCTGTTCTCTACCTGTTCAGGTACTCTGTTCTCTACCTGTTCAGGTACTCTGTTCTCTACCTATTCAGGTACTCTGTTCTCTACTTGTTCAGGTACTCTGTTCTCTACCTGTTCAGGTACTCTGTTCTCTACCTGTTCAGGTACTCTGTTCTCTACCTATTCAGGTACTCTGTTCTCTACTTGTTCAGGTACTCTGTTCTCTACCTGTTCAGGTACTCTGTTCTCTACCTATTCAGGTACTCTGTTCTCTACCTGTTCAGGTACTCTGTTCTCTACCTGTTCAGGTACTCTGTTCTCTACCTATTCAGGTACTCTGTTCTCTACCTGTTCAGGTACTCTGTTCTCTACCTGTTCAGGTACTCTGTTCTCTACCTATTCAGGTACTCTGTTCTCTACCTGTTCAGGTACTCTGTTCTCTACTTGTTCAGGTACTCTGTTCTCTACCTGTTCAGGTACTCTGTTCTCTACCTATTCAGGTACTCTGTTCTCTACCTGTTCAGGTACTTTGTTCTCTACCTGTGCTCTATCGTCTCTCTTCACCTCCGTCCTGTATTCTTTTCTTCAGCGTTCATTCAGAAGGAACATTCTCTATTAAAAGTTGAGGTTCTGTGTCTTTAAATCTCGTTCAGTTGATCCAAACATCAAGTTATTAAAATGAATGATTGCGGACATTCAAAAGAAATCAATCGATCCCATCTCTGTCCCATCAGATAGAGTTCAGTTGGTCACATGATCAAAGAGATGGTTCAACTCTTTGAATTCACTTTTATTTGTGAACCAGAAAGAAATAATTTCAACAATAAAAATTGAAATCACAAAAAGTTGGTTCGTTTCAGGTTTTACAATATCGCAATGTTATAAGTATTACTGGCATGTAAACGCAAACATATATAAACCTTGTCGTCCCTGAACTCAACATTTAATAAACATTCTGATGTAGAAGGAAGCTGACGGAAGGATTACTGTCACATTTATTCTGTGACCAAAAATATGAACGTAAACATTCAGGTTTTTACATATTTAAAAAAAATACTGATGGAGGACTTTCTCCATGTTGGCTAGAGCTCGAGGGAAACAGAAATCATAATCTTATACTGTCACACACACACACACACACACACACACACACACACACACACACACACACACACACACACACACACACACACACTCATACAGCCTTATTGCTAAGCTGCAGTATATTGATTATGTGAAAGCCGACAAACCTAATTGCTCATTTTGTTTACTGCTGACTACACAACTTCACCCAGTGTGTGTGTGTGTGTGTGTGTGTGTGTGTGTGTGTGTGTGTGTGTGTGTGTGTGTGTGTGTGTGTGTGTGTGTGATTCCGCTCTGTTGAATGGGACTCTTGGTGACTTCCTGTCTGTTTTTATACAACAACAACACAAACAACATGGCCGCCTCCAGCTGCAAATCGATGACTCACTGCAGTCAAACCTCAGTACACATCTGTATTATACTGTATACTATATATATATATATATATATATATATTAGTGCTGTCATATTAGCGCGTTATTAACGGCGTTAACGCAAAGCAATTTTAACGCCGTCAATTTTATTAACGGCGTTAACGCATTTTAATTTTTCAATTATTTTTTTTCCGCGAGCACCACGCCGGATGTAGGTCAACCGGAAGCAAAACAATAGGCACGCCGTTTGGGCTTGGAAGCTAGGCTAACGTTACGGTTTGAAATGAATGAATGGTGAGCGCGATACGGCAAAATGAATGATATTCAGTGAACTGCGAACAGGTGCGCGTGCCAGAAGGGAGCGCGAGTGAACACATTGAACACAGCAGGAGAGAACGCAACGATAGCCAGCTAGCTAAAGCTCCAGTGGAAAATGATTAGCTTATGCCGTGTTCACACCATCGCGCCGCGTCCGGTGTGAACACGGCATAACGCTACCGTTTTTGAGGAGGTAGATTTTGAGGGGACTGACAAGGCAGACGGTAATGTGGTCCACCGTTCTATCAATAAGCAGACCTGCCAACCTGTACGCAATTTGCGTAGCGGATACGCATTTTGACGTCAAAGTACGCTGGTAAAAATTAGTCTAAAATTAATTTTAGACTAATTGACCAGCACACATTATATGCAATGCAATATAATGCATGACGAGTATTTAATGACTTATCAATATATAGGTTATATATCAAGGTTGGCAGGTCTGAATAAGGCTAAACTAGAAGTTAACACTAATACAAACATTATTTTTGCAGAATGAGTGTGTTAGGGGAGAAGGATGCAGCCATTGTTAAACAGCTGGATTGAAATGCAGCTGGAACTGGTAGTGGCTAAAACTGGAAGGCAAGGTCTCAATAAAAGGGCAAGAGGTGTCCTTTCATCTAGGAGATGTATTCTCCAAAATCAACAGGCAGGGATTCACCAGATGCATTCTCTGCATCAAAGATATAAATGATGCTAACAAAGGCAGCCATGCTCTCCCTTACCACATTGTGCCTCATATACTGTAAATGTTAGACCCAGTGACAGGCTGGCATGAAATGGCTTGCATAATACTTAGTAAGGAGGCCATAATAATTGTTGACTCATGGCTGAAGTTAAGTTTCTCCAGCTCTCCCCAGCTCTCCCAAGCCAATCCACTTTTTCATGTTGATAAGAGCATTAAAATGCAAAAAAAAAAAATTGCGATTAATCGCGAGTTAACTATGACATAAATGCGATTAATCGCGATTAAATATTTTAATCGCTTGACAGCACTAATATATATATATATATATATATATATATACTGTATAGTATATAATACTGAAGGATTTGTTCCATGTTGTGACATCTCAGAGATACATATTCTATGTCTTGCTGCATCTATCTGAAAGCTTTAGATACGCACAGTTTGACATGTCCACTTTAACGAATATGAAACATAGATTACATACATAACAATAATCAATAATCAAAATAACCAATAATACACTGACAGGGCCCGAATGACTTTTACTTTTGATACTTTAAATACATTTTGTTGTTCTGGAGTATATTTCCTGAGTGGTACTTTTACTCCAGTAGAAGGTCTGAGTACTTCTTCCTCAACTGTTAGTGCATGTTGTATGTGTTGCATATGTTGTGGATGTTGTATATGTTGTGCATGTTGTATATGTTGTATATGTTGTGCATGTTGTATATGTTCTGCATGTTGTACATGTTTTATATGTTGTCCATGTTGTATATGTTGTGCATGTTGTATATGTTGTACATGTTTTATATGTTGTGCATGTTGTATATGCTGTGCATGTTTTATATGTTGTGCATGTTGTATATGTTGTACATGTTTTATATGTTGTGCATGTTGTACATGTTGTATATGTTGTGGATGTTGTGCATGTTGTACATGTTGTACATGTTGTATATGTTGTATATGCTGTGCATGTTTTATATGTTGTGCATGTTGTATATGTTGTACATGTTGTGCATGTTGTATATGTTGTAAATGTTGTATATGTTGTAGATGTTGTGCATGTTTTATATGTTGTGCATGTTGTGCATGTTTGTGCTGGCAGCATATCGCCAAGTCTTTGAGCAGGTCATGAAGTACTTAAATAAATTGTACATTTATACACAAACACAACAAACCCATCAAACACAACAAATCCGACAAACACAACACACACAATAAACACAACAAACATAACAAACACAACAAACACAATAAACACAACAAACACAATCAACACAACAAACACAATAATCCCACAGAGAAGTCAGTCATGACATACATTGTCAGCAAACGGATATATTGAGATTGGAGGAAACTTTATCCTCTAGAGTCTCTCATGTGACAGAGAAGAATATGTGAGAATTCATGAAATGTAAAATTCTTCTTTCTATGTCATTATAGAACCACTTATTCCAGAGGAGACCGAGAGGAGAGAAATAAATGGGCTGTGATGCGCTTCAGTGTTACATTTAAAACATAGCTGTGTGTGTGTGTGTGTGTGTGTGTGTGTGTGTGTGTGTGTGTGTGTGTGTGTGTGTGTGTGTGTGTGTGTGTGTGTGTGTGTGTGTGTGTGTGTGTGTGTGTGTGTGTGTGTGTCTGGTAGTAGCTGAGAACAACATGAGTAAACAGCAAACAGCAGTCTCTGTGGAGCAATACTAATCAGCCTGCAGCTCTCTAATTAGCCCGCATGCTAAATACATTGCTCATTAGCCCGCATGCTAAATACATTTCTCATTAGCCCGCATGCTAAACACATCAGTCATTAGTCAGGCTCGTAAATTAGTCATTTATTTGACTGCGTGCTAAACACCAATGACAATGTTAAATGTGTAATTTAGCAGGTCAGTGATTAGGCTGCTTTCTGGACAGAATACTTAAAGCCTGAAACATTAGCATGCATGCTAAACAGCATCAGTCAATACTAGCACCGCGCTCCATTAGATCGACCATCTAGTCAAACCCAGACTGGTCACTGGTGCCTGAGCCGGTGAGGGGGGGAGCAGAGAGCTCCCCTACAGAACCAGTTCACGGCCATCAGCCCATTGAATGCTCGTCATGTGAAATACATCAAGAACTGAACCACTTGGTCAGGGTTCGGTGTAAATTATGTAACAAAACTACAGTAAAATAATGTTGTACTGTTGGTGATGCTGGTGATGCTGGTCATGCTGGTCACCCTGGTCCTGCTGGAGGACTTTTGTGTTGCCTTAACTTCCCTCCTCGTGAGCTCAAGAGCCCCTTCATCACCTCCACCCATCACCTTCCAATTCTGTTCTCCTCAAGTGGTTTTAAAGTGGATGTAAAGTAACACGACTAAAAAGTGCTCATAGTTAGAGTGAAGGAGCATCAGGACACATTCACACACTCGTGGAGACAGGAAGTTAAAATATAAACAACATAAACTATAACAGTATCATTTATAACGCTAATGCTAACTATCTAACCACGTATTCAACTATTTCAGCTGTTAGCGTCTTGACTAGACTTCATGCATGTTCGATAGCAACGTGTGACTTAAGCTACATTTCCTCCTCCTGGACACAAATATGTGTATAGTGTCTCTACTCAAATGATAATTTATGGATGTTCACAACCTTTCCACGAGGAAACTGTCGAGGAGGCTCTGAAGGAAACGTACCTGCTGCACTCACATCCCTCATATTCACAGAGCCGCATTATATTTCTGAATATGATGAGAATAAATGCACTTTATACTTATCGTCTGCTTGGAATGAAATAAAAAAAATCTCATGTGATGATTTCAAACTGTATGTTTTATTCAACACATAACTCCCACCATGAATTCAGCATTGGATTTTGTCCACTTTTGTAATAAAGACAAAATGTCACAGAGGAACTGACGTACAGCTCCCTTTAACTTTAACCTTTACCTAAATTTGTCATTGAGTTGATCTACATGAAATCAGCAGCAACAAAACATCTGGAACAGCCACAATATTAATTCATCTTTATTTCAAACTGTCTCTGTTGATGATGAACGATCCTTGAGCTCCACACATGACACAGTGTTTGTGTTTCGTCTGATTAACACGTCCATCACATCACATCATTAAAACGGTGTTTACTTGAGCTCTGACTCGCCCACCTCATTGTCTTAATGACTTTATAATTGCATTTCCATTTGTTGGGAGGTCCAAACTCTCAAGTTGACGAACAATATGCACTGCGACTGTAAGACGACATTTTTAGAGATGTCACAGCAGAGATTCCCCAGAAGACACATGCAGCCCATAAGGTCCATTAGACAACTGAGCTAAATACATAAAAAGCAAGTTTGAGGATCATTAAGTAAGATGTATGTGAGGGATTCATGGGTAACCGTATGCAGAATGTCACACAGGAACTGACGTACAGCTCCCTTTAACTTGAACCTTTACCCTTTACCCTTTAACCTGTACCCTTTATCCTTTACCCTAACATGTGCTACTGCTGAAAGTAAGTAAAAGACCTTGAGGAAGATTCAAGTTTGGCTTTTTGTCAGTCAAAATCGTATTTTTTTGGGCCCTCGTCATCTTGTTTTTTGGGCCATCGCCATTTGTTTTTGGGGCCGTCATGATCTTGGTTTTTGGGCCGTTGCCATCTTGGTTTTTGGGCCGTCGCCATCTTGGTTTTTGGGCTGTCATCATCTTGTTTTTTGGGCCATTGCCATCTTGTTTTTTTGGCCGTCGCCATTTTGGTTTTTGGGATGGCATCATCTTGATTTTTGGGCCGTCATCATCTTGGTTTTGGGCCGTCATCATCTTGGTTTTTGGGCTGTCATCATCTTGGTTTTTGGACCGTCATCATTTTGGTTTGTGGGCCCTCATCATCTTGGTTTTTGGGCCGTCATCATCTTGGTTTTTGGGCCGTCACCATCTTGGTTTTTGGGCCATCATCATCTTGTTTTTTGGGCCATTGCGATCTTGTTTTTTTGGCCGTCGCCATTTTGGTTTTTGGGATGGCATCATCTTGATTTTTGGGCCGTCATCATCTTGGTTTTGGGCCGTCATCATCTTGGTTTTTGGACCGTCATCATTTTGATTTGTGGGCCCTCATCATCTTGATTTTTGGGCCGTCATCATCTTGGTTTTGGGCCGTCATCATCTTGGTTTTTGGGCCGTCACCATCTTGGTTTTTGGGCCATCATCATCTTGGTTTTAGGGCGGTCGCCATCTTGGTTTGTGGGCCCTCATCATCTTGGTTTTGGGCCGTCATCATCTTGGTTTTCGGGCCGTCATTATCTTGGTTTTCGGGCCGTCATCATCTTGGTTTTCGTGCCCTCATCATCTTGGTTTTTGGGCCGTAATCATCTTGGTTTTCGGGCTGTCGTCATCTTGGTTTTCCCTCGTTCTTCCCTCTGGTTCCTCTGACCAGTCAGCGGACCCTCTGCTCTCCGGGCGGTGGGCTGCAGCAGCAGCAGTATGCTGCAGTATCAGTATCCGCTGCAGTCAGCAGGGATCATTTGACCGGCGGCCGGCGGGTTGCTTTGGTTCGACCAGGAGCTCAGAGCAGAGGTGAAGAAAGGAGCTGGCTGAGCAGAGCGCTGCCCGTGACGGATGCTGCTGCTGGACGCGACTCCAGGGACAGATCCGACCAATCCCTGTGCAGATTACTCAAAGCCTCCCTCGAGTCACAGCCAGATTAAACAATAACTCTACAGTTTGTGTTGCTTCACAGCCTCACAAAGCGTTTGTTTCTCTGAGAACAAATGGGTGCAGTCGGATCATCCGTCATGCGTTTATGAGCCCAACAGTTTAAATTCTCCTGCTTTTGTTCCAGCTGTTCATTATTTCGTTTCTCAGATCAATCAATCTAAATACCTGAATGTTCAGGTATTTCACTCCCTCTGACCTGCTGACTCATTGCTGCAGGAGTGCTGAGTCACTATTGAAGATTCTCATTGTATCTCGTCATCCGTCCGTCCTGAGGGCTTTTATTTTTTGTAATACGGTCGCTAATCTACATCTTCTGTGTCTGCCACTTCCTCCTCTGATCCTCTGCAGAGAAAGGTTTTTATTCTGAACCACTCTGAATGTCGGTGCTCAGGAAAGAAGTAATTTATCTCAAATTGGTTTTCTGTTGTCCTCCCACTTCACTAGAGGTCACAAGGTCACACAGACTGGTCCTGTGTCTTCAGATGTCAGGTCGCTCATGTTAATATGCAGGCTGTTGTTAACCCCAAGGACCTCCTTCTGGACCAGAGGCCCGACCTCCTTCTGGACCGGAGGTCCGACCTCCTTCTGGACCGGAGGTCTGACCTCCTTCTGGACCGGAGGACCGACCTCCTTCTGGACCGGAGGCCCGACCTCCTTCTGGACCGGAGGTCTGACCTCCTTCTGGACCGGAGGACCGACCTCCTTCTGGACCGGAGGCCCGACCTCCTTCTGGACCGGAGGTCTGACCTCCTTTTGGACTGGAGGTCCGACCTCCTTCTGGAACGGAGGCCCGACCTCTTTCTGGACCGGAGGACCGACCTCCTTCTGGACCGGAGGTCTGACCTCCTTTTGGACTGGAGGTCCGACCTCCTTCTGGACCGGAGGTCCGACCTCCTTCTGGACCGGAGGTCTGACCTCCTTCTGGACCGGAGGACCGACCTCCTTCTGGACCGGAGGCCCGACCTCCTTCTGGACCGGAGGTCTGACCTCCTTTTGGACTGGAGGTCCGACCTCCTTCTGGAACGGAGGCCCGACCTCTTTCTGGACCGGAGGACCGACCTCCTTCTGGACCGGAGGTCTGACCTCCTTTCTGGACCGGAGGCCCGACCTCCTTCTGGACCGGAGGACCGACCTCCTTCTGGACCGGAGGCCCGACCTCCTTCTGGACCGGAGGTCTGACCTCCTTTTGGACTGGAGGTCCGACCTCCTTCTGGAACGGAGGTCCGACCTCCTTCTGGACCGGAGGACCGACCTCCTTCTGGACCGGAGGTCTGACCTCCTTTTGGACTGGAGGTCCGACCTCCTTCTGGAACGGAGGCCCGACCGCTTTCTGGACCAGAGGCCCGACCGCTTTCTGGACCGGAGGCCCGACCTCCTTCTGGACTGGAGGCCCGACCGCTTTCTGGACTGGAGGACCGACCTCCTTCTGGAACGGAGGCCCGACCTCTTTCTGGACCGGAGGCCCGACCTCTTTCTGGACCGGAGGCCCGACCTCCTTCTGGACCGGAGGCCCGACCGCTTTCTGGACTGGAGGACCGACCTCCTTTTGGACAGGAGGCCCGACCTGATTCAAATGAAACAGATTCATGATCTGACCAACAGAGGCGCAGATATGTGACGATGAGAGTTTCTCTTTTGTCTTCTGGATACGATCCACCATGAGATCCACCATGAGATCTACTATGAGATCCATCATCAGATCCACCGTGAGATCTACTATGAGATCCACCATCAGATCCACCATGTCCAATGTATGCACCTTCCGCCTCGAAAAATTCCTCGTTTGTGAAAACATTCCTGGCAATAAACGGTTTCTGATTCTGATTCTGATTCTGAGTCCCCCTCCCTTGTGTCCTCTGTCCTTTCCTCTGACTCTGGATGTCCCTCCCTTGTGTCCTCTGTCCTTTCCTCTGACTCTGGATGTCCCTCCCTTGTGTCCTCTGTCCTTTCCTCTGACTCTGGATGTCCCTCCCTTGTGTCCTCTGTCCTTTCCTCTGACTCTGGATGTCCCTCCCTTGTGTCCTCTTTCCTTTCCTCTGACTCTGGATGTCCCTCCCTTGTGTCCTCTGTCCTTTCCTCTGACTCTGGATGTTCCTCCCTTGTGTCCTCTGTCCTTTCCTCTGACTCTGGATGTCCCTCCCTTGTGTCCTCTTTCCTTTCCTTTGACTCTGGATGTTCCTCCCTTGTGTCCTCTGTCCTTTCCTCTGACTCTGGATGTCCCTCCCTTGTGTCCTCTTTCCTTTCCTTTGACTCTGGATGTCCCTTCCTTGTGTCCTCTGTCCTTTCCTCTGACTCTGGATGTCCCTCCCTTGTGTCCTCTTTCCTTTCCTCTGACTCTGGATGTCCCTCCCTTGTGTCCTCTGTCCTTTCCTCTGACTCTGGATGTTCCTCCCTTGTGTCCTCTGTCCTTTCCTCTGACTCTGGATGTCCCTCCCTTGTGTCCTCTTTCCTTTCCTCTGACTCTGGATGTCCCTCCCTTGTGTCCTCTTTCCTTTCCTCTGACTCTGGATGTCCCTCCCTTGTGTCCTCTGTCCTTTCCTCTGACTCTGGATGTCCCTCCCTTGTGTCCTCTTTCCTTTCCTCTGACTCTGGATGTCCCTCCCTTGTGTCCTCTGTCCTTTCCTCTGACTCTGGATGTTCCTCCCTTGTGTCCTCTGTCCTTTCCTCTGACTCTGGATGTCCCTCCCTTGTGTCCTCTTTCCTTTCCTTTGACTCTGGATGTCCATCCCTTGTGTCCTCTGTCCTTTCCTCTGACTCTGGATGTCCCTCCCTTGTGTCCTCTTTCCTTTCCTCTGACTCTGGATGTCCCTCCCTTGTGTCCTCTGTCCTTTCCTCTGACTCTGGATGTTCCTCCCTTGTGTCCTCTTTCCTTTCCTCTGACTCTGGATGTCCCTCCCGTGTGTCCTCTGTCCTTTCCTCTGACTCTGGACGTCCCTCCCTTGTGTCCTCTTTCCTTTCCTCTGACTCTGGATGTCCCTCCCTTGTGTCCTCTTTCCTTTCCTCTGACTCTGGATGTCCCTCCCTTGTGTCCTCTGTCCTTTCCTCTGACTCTGGATGTCCCTCCCTTGTGTCCTCTTTCCTTTCCTCTGACTCTGGATGTCCCTCCCTTGTGTCCTCTGTCCTTTCCTCTGACTCTGGATGTCCCTCCCTTGTGTCCTCTTTCCTTTCCTCTGACTCTGGACGTCCCTCCCTTGTGTCCTCTGTCCTTTCCTCTGACTCTGGGTGTCCATCCCTTGTGTCCTCTTTCCTTTCCTCTGACTCTGGATGTCCCTCCCTTGTGTCCTCTGTCCTTTCCTCTGACTCTGGATGTCCCTCCCTTGTGTCCTCTGTCCTTTCCTATGACTCTGGATGTCCCTCCCTTGTGTCCTCTGTCCTTTCCTCTGACTCTGGATGTCCCTCCCTTGTGTCCTCTTTCCTTTCCTCTGACTCTGGATGTCCCTCCCTTGTGTCCTCTTTCCTTTCCTCTGACTCTGGATGTCCCTCCCTTGTGTCCTCTTTCCTTTCCTCTGACTCTGGATGTCCCTCCCTTGTGTCCTCTGTCCTTTCCTCTGACTCTGGATGTCCCTCCCTTGTGTCCTCTGTCCTTTCCTCTGACTCTGGATGTCCCTCCCTTGTGTCCTCCGTCCTGTCAGATGTAAATCTGTAGATATTAAATATTGAGACGAACAGGTAGAACTGGTTCAAACCGTTAAAAGTTGGCATATCTAGTGTTTTAATGAGGACATGAAATGTTCATTTATTAGAAATATGCTCCAGTCATAATCCAGATTATTTAAAATAACATTTAAGACATCCGACTGTAGCAGATGAACATAAATTAATTTTATTTATCTGTAAAACGGACTTTGTGTCCTCCAGCGATGAGCTCATCAGTTTATTGATCATAAATCATTCAGCATAAGGACGTATTAAAATAGATCTCTTCTGCTGAGATCATTAAAGACTGAAATAAATACTCTGTAATAAAGAATTATTTTCACATTCATGAAGCCGGTTTATTTATATCTAAATAAAACAGATCATTTGAATCATAGGGACAGAAACACGTCTGACTCAGTAATATGGAAATCAACACAGGAGTTTTATTTGTTGACAAATAATAAGCTTATGAACGTGTTTATGATAAACTGCTCATAGGGAATAAGAGCGTTCTAATAACTAGAACATTCCTATGATTTGGGTGTGGATGCTTCCTGAGACGTCTGCTCTCTGCAGCTCGCCTCCTTCTCTTTGTACTTTATATATATATTTGCTCCGGAGGCTCTTTTATTTTCCGTCAGTGAGTTCTGAAATGATAAATAACGTTCCATCAGAATATTGCTCCTCTGCTCGCGTGTTCTGGTTATTGCTCTCATGGTCACCTGCAGGCGGCTGAATATCAGCGTGATGAAGAGTGTGATGAAGAGTGTGATGAAGAGTGCAAACCAGACAGAAATGAGCAGCGATGAAGAGCTCTGTAGCATTCGGGGCATGAAGCCGGATGAGGGGAGATGTAGATGTGAAAACACGAGCTGGAGGAAAGTAGGGCAGCGAGCCGGCTCACGCCTCCTGATCCACATGTCAGACATTCTCCCGTTTACCAAATGAACGTCTGCTGCTGACGAGGAGGAGTGTGTTCGGCACGCCGGAGGTGATGAAGATCTGTTTAACATCCGGCTCTCAAAGAACGATGACATGGCTCTCTTCAGTCAGTGCAAGGACAGAGACACCGTCACTCGGAGGGGGTCTGAGGTTGTTTTGTGTCTATTTGAGGTCGTTGTGTGTCTCTTCAAGGTTATGTTGTATCTCTTTGAGGTTGTTTTGTGCTTCTGTGTCTCTTTGAGGTGGTTATGTGCCTCTTTGAGGTAGTTTTGCATCTCTTAGCATCTCATTGTGGTCATTGTGCGTTTTTTTGAGGTTGTTTTGTGCTTCTGCGTCTCTTCGTGGTCATTGTGCGTCTCTTTGAGGTTGTTTTGTGTCTCTTTGTGGTCGTTTTGTGTCTCTTTGTGGTCGTTTTGTGTCTCTTTGTGGTCGTTTTGTGCCTCTTTGAGGTTATTTTGTGTCTGTTTGAGGTAGTTGTGCGTCTCTTTGCATCTCATTGTGGTCATTGTGCATTTCTTTGAGGTTGTTTTGTGTCTCTTTGAGGTTGTTTTGTGCTTCTGTGTCTCTTTGGGGTAGTTTTGCGTCTCTTTGTGGTCATTGTGCGTCTCTTTGAGGCTATTTTGTGTCTCTTTGTGGTCGTTTTGTGCCTCTTTGAGTTGTTTTGTGCCTATCTGAGGTTATTTTGTGTCTCTTTGAGGTAGTTTTGCATCTTTTGCGTCTCATTGTAGTCATTGTGGTCATTGTGCGTCTCTTCGCGTCTCTTTGAGGTTGTTTTGTATCTCTTCAAGGTCGTTTTGTGTGTCTTTGAGGTCATTTTGTGTATCTTTGAATTCGTTTTGTGTCTCATTTGAGGTTATGTTGTGTCTCTTTGAAGTCGTTTTGTGCCTCTTTGAGTTGATATGTGTCTCACTGCCGTCGTCTCTGTGCATCTCTTCCTCGTAGTAGACTAGCGGGTCCACCTGAGTCAGCTGTTATCTTGAGCATCTCCTCAGCTGAGTCTCTGAGGGAGCGTCCTCAAAGGAAGAAGGAGACGAAAGAAGAAAAGGTGACGAGAACCGACGCAGAACCCTGCTGCTGTGAGTCCTGAACTCCAAATGAACCAAAGGTCTGCTGATTGGCTGAAGAGAGCTGTGACATCACACACAGTCCACACAGGTCGCCCTGCTTCTGATGAAGGCTTGAAGATGACGAGTGAACTCAAACAGTGCTCGTCTACTGAAACGATGTCAACACAAACATACCAGTTCATGGCTGGATACTTCATAATGCTGCTTCATAATCATAATGTGTGACAACGTTTTTAAACCTCGTTCTAGTTCATATCGTCTTTATTTCTGTAACTTTTATTGTATTTTCTAACGAGCCATGAATTGAACCGGAACCTAGGAGCTGATCCTGAGTCCAGATCTAAGACCAGTTCTAGGACCTGAGACCAGATCTAAGACCAGGTCTAGGACTAGAGGGGGCCCTGGTCTAAGACCCTCCTCCTGCTCGACACGCTGCTCATTGTAGATTCAGTTTCTCTGGTTTCTCTCTTGATTTAGTTTTCTGTGAAGCACTTTGTAAGGTGTTAAAATATAATATAAATAAACGGTGTTATCATCATTATGGATAAAAGAGTCTCCACTTAACTGGAGTTACAGTTGATCTGCTTTCCATTACTAACCAAACTTGGTCTTCTTGCATTTTTAATCCTTCCTCTAAATCCCATCCGAGCTGTTTTCATCATCTCTGAGAAACTGCTGAATTATTTCTTCCTCTCTGGATTCTATTAGAAGTTTTAAGCTGAAAAGCCAACAAATCCTCTTCTGCTTGTTAAATATGCAAGAACGAGAGACAGAAGCAGTGTTGGAAAAACTCTTTTGTTCATTGTCACATATAGCTGAAAGTTTCTACCCGACGTATAGAAAATAATCTGTAACGTAATTAAAGAACTTCCTTTGAGAAATGCAGATGATTAAACGCTCCTTTGTAATCAAGCTGCACCTCTCAGCTGTCTGATGTTCAGATCAATCTGCTCCCAACTTAAGCTCCTTCACCTCGGCCCGGAATATGGATTTAATAAAGCGGGAATATGGTTTCACTAGATATCGTCATCAGAAACATGCTTTACGATCTTCTCATCATTCCAGGTTCCCATCAAACGTTTAAGGACTTATTATTATTATACTTTATTTATAGAGCGCTTCTTAAAACCGACATTACAAAACAATAAAATCAAAGAGAAATGAAAAAGATCATGGAAATAGAGATGTGCAGTGTATTAAGAAGTAGTACTGAAGTATTCTGCATACTTGATGAAGTTGATATACTTGTATACACTTAGAATGTACTTGTATACACTTGTTGTACAGTAGAAGGATGAACAGCGATCCTCAGTCAAATAAATACAATAGTTCATACAGAATAAATAAAACACCAATATCTAATGAAATTAATCTCATTGTTACACAAAGCTTCACGTCCGGTGTGTAATTAATATGTAACTAATATGTCATTAATATCTCATTAATATGTAACTAATATATAATTAACATGTAATTAATATGTAACTGATATGTCATTAATATGTAGGTTCTCCAGAAAAGTAAACTGTGAACATCAGGAGATCTGAGGCTCAGGGATAATGAGACAAAACCACTCTGAACGTTTTAACAGCTGCAGTCTGGACACGCACACACACACACACACACACACACACACACACACACACACACACACACACACCGGACTTCGTGTCCTTGAACAGTTGAAGACAGTTTGTTTGAAACGTCTGAGACAATGAGTTTGTGTTTTTGCAAACTTCTTCTGGCTAAAGTGTGTGTGGCCGCCAAGGGAGAGAGAGAGAGAGAGAGAGAGAGAGAGAGAGAGAGAGAGAGAGAGAGAGAGAGAGAGTGTGTGTGTGTGTGTGTGTGTGTGTGTGTGTGTGTGTGTGTGTGTGTGTGTGTGTGTGTGTGTGTGCTGGGGCATTGCTGGCACTATAGAGACATCCTTAGTGGAACGGAGAACAAAGAGAGGGGCTCTTAATGAGCTCTGCCACTGCTGAGACCCAAACTAGGCCAGCCAACCGGCCATGTGTGTGTGTGTGTGTGTGTGTGTGTGTGTGTGTGTGTGTGTGTGTGTGTGTGTGTGTGTGTGTGTGTGTGTGTGTGTGTGTGTGTGCTGACACAGAGAACACAGTGCAGGACCAGCAGTGGAAACCTGAACCAGCCTCAGACGTTAGCAGGTGAGTCAAACACAAAAGATCTGAAGTACGAGAATGTTTCATGTGATGTTTAGGATTCCTTAGGATTCCCAAAGAGACCTGATGATCCACCACTGTAACAGAGACCTCTACCTGATGGTCCACCACTGTAACAGAGTCCTCTACCTGATGGTCCACCACTGTGAACTTCAGAGTCATCACATGAGGACATTGATCAGACTTCAGGTGAATCACATGAGGACATTGATCAGACTTCAGGTGAATCACATGAGGGCATTGATCAGCTCCCTCTAGAGACACTGAAGGCTTCATCATGCGTTTTAGGACCCAACACCTTTAAATAGTAGAAACACCGCTTCACTCCCCTTCAGCCAACATTGAAAAGGAAACCATTGATGCTGACCCCTCTTTGTGCAGTTCTCTTAAAAACACCAGGAGCTTCAGCTGTGAGCTCAAACCAGGAAGAGGAAGAAGGACGCTCAAACCAGGAAGAGGAAGCAGGACGCTGGATGAACTCACCCTCGCTCAGGCCCATGTGGATGCTCCAGTAGTTCTGCAGACACTGCAGCTCTTTCTTCATGCCTCTCTTGCAGCGGCAGTCGTACAGCGGCGAGTCCTGCAGCACCTCCAGCGCGCCCCGGCACTCCTTGGAGGCCAGCATGGCGCTGCGCTCCTTGTCCCCCCCAGACAGGCACTGGCGCATGATCCGGTACCGGGAGCTGCACTGGCTGTTCTGGTTGCACAGCTCCGAGGCTCGGACGCAGTCCAGAGGTTCCCTCCAGCCGGGGGAGTCCAGCTCTGAGTCGCACACACACACATCTGGAGGAATCAGAGGGAACGGGAGTGAGATTACTTTTTATCAATTAATTTTGATCATTGTTGCAAAAGAAAGAGATCATTATCTTCTCCTGTAAAGGCCTCTGGGGATTTAGCAGATTTTTAATTATTTGAAGGCTAACTTATCCTTGAATTCAGATTCTCTTGGCTGCATGTGACAGAAAGTTACATTAACACAACGGGGATGCAGGTGACAGGAAGTTACTTTAACACAACGTGGATGCAGGTGACAGGAAGTTGCTTTAACACAACGGGAATACAGACAGGAAGTTACATTAACACAACGTGGATGCAGGTGACAGGAAGTTGCTTTAACACAACGGGAATACAGACAGGAAGTTACATTAACACAACGGGGATGCAGGTGACAGGAAGTTACATTAACACAACGGGGATGCAGGTGACATGAAGTTGCTTTAACACAACGGGGATGCAGGTGACAGGAAGTTACTTTAACACAACGAGGATGCAGACAGGAAGTTACTTTAACACAACGGGGATGCAGGTGACAGGAAGTTACATTAACACAACGTGGATGCAGGTGACAGGAAGTTACTTTAACACAACGGGGATGCAGGTGACAGGAAGTTACTTTAACACAACGGGGATGCAGGTGACAGGAAGTTACTTTAACACAACGAGGATGCAGACAGGAAGTTACATTAACACAATGTAGATGCAGGTGACAGGAAGTTACTTTAACACAACGGGGATGCAGGTGAGAAGCATCTTCGTGTCTCATGAGGACGACAGTCAGAGGACAAGGTTCAAGAGACATGAGAAAGGAACGTGAAAGCATGAACGGTTTGAGTCCCTCAGCTGCTCACAGCTCAGAACACAATGACGACACTTTGAATCTTCAGTAAGAGGATTCAGGCGGCTCCCCAACAAGTGGAAACAATCCCACAACAGACTGAACAAGTCTGAGCTGATGATCTCTGACAGATTATCATAATTAATATCCTGCAGAGACACGAGAACATGAACGAAGGAGACTTCCTGGAATGAATAGGAACATAACGAGCTCGTCCCGTCTTTCTGTTTTCAGAAAGCTTCTCTTTTGACTGACAGAATATTGTTTTACAAGACGAACATTTCAAAGTGCAGACGTCTTTAAATAATTAAAGCAAGATTAAAAACCTTCAGCATCCAATAATATATTATAGATAAGATTTATCTGTTTGTAGCTGATAGAACCTGTGATAGAACCTGTGATAGAACCTGAGATAGAACCTGAGATGGAACCTGTGATGGAACCTGTGATAGAACCTGAGATGGAACCTGAGATGGAACCTGAGATGGAACCTTAGATAGAACCTTAGATAGAACCTGAGATGGAACCTGTGATGGAACCTGTGATGGAACCTGAGATGGAACCTGAGATGGAACCTGAGATAGAACCTGAGATGGAACCTGAGATAGAACCTGAGATGGAACCTGAGATGGAACCTGTGATAGAACCTGTGATGGAACCTGTGATGGAACCTGTGATGGAACCTGAGATGGAACCTGAGATGGAACCTGAGATGGAACCTGAGATGGAACCTGTGATGGAACCTGAGATAGAACCTGAGATGGAACCTGTGATGGAATTTGAGATGGAATCTGAGATGGAATTTTCCGGGGTCATTTTCCTCGTGAGAAGCAGCTTCATCGCTGACGACCAACACGGGAGTCGATGAACTCAGAGTCACAGGTTTGAGTCCAGAAGGAGAGGCGGATGGACTTCATGAACAAGGGAAGGTCGGACCGTGCAGACACTGCAGGAGCTACGCAGCTTTACGATGTTTACAGTGTGTAAAGAACGCTGATGTGAAATGTGAAAACAACCATTTTTGGACATTTTGTAATTTCAGGCTGCCTTCAAATAAATCTGACGAACAGATGAAAATGAGCTTCTCTGGCTCACTTACAGTGTTACGGTTGATTGGTGTCCATTGTCCCGGCAAAATAAACAAAACAACGTGATTTAAGCTCCTCTTTTGGTTCATGTGTTCACGTCACTGAGCGTCATATCTTTAAGTTTAAGGGTTGTGACTAGTTTTATTTAACTCCTCTATTGGGTTCATGTGTTCACGTCACTGAGCATCATATCTTTAAGGGTTGTGACTAGTTTTGGTGTCTGGTAGTCAGACTGCTGCTGCAACGTATTTCTGCTGCTGCCACCTAGTGGACACTCACTCCCTAACACCCTAACGCTGCGTTCACACCAAACGCGTTACAAATTTGATGCGCGAGTAGATTACATGCAAAGTCAATGCACAGACGCGATAGTTTGCGAAAAAGCAAATTTTCTGCAGGCGTGATTGACGCGTTTGACGCGCCTCGAATTCGTGCGAGTTGAAATTTTCCAACTCAAATTTGCATGCCAATTAGTGGCTATTTCCATGGTGGATGGCGGAAATGGTAACTGTTTTTACGGAGATAAGCCACGCCCCCTTTCAGGCGAGAGTAACATTCCCAAAGCGTTTGGTGTGAACGCAGCTTTATTGTCGAGCGAGTAAACTGATGCGCGTTTGGTGTGAACATAGCATAACACACACACACACACACACACACACACACACACACACACACACACACACACACACACACACACACATTCACACAGACAGGTGAACAGATGAAATCTGATCTCTGGAGAAACTGATTTCCACCATAATTAGGGGGGGTTCAATGGGAGGTGTGTGTGTGTGCGCATAACACTATCTCACTCACCTGTGTGTGTGTGTGTGTGTGTGTGTGTGTGTGTGAGGCAGAATAACTCACCCAACACAAAAGCCACCGTGATGATATTAATCAGGATCATGACGAGTCCTGAAGACGGAACAGAAGCTCGGGGTCCTGGTTCACCTGGATCTCACTCTCTCTGTCTCACACTCCTTTTAACTATCACTCTCTCACTCTTTTATAACTCACACTCGTTCTCGCTCAATGTCTCTCTCTCTCTCTGTCTCTCTCTCTATCTCTGTGTCTCTCTATCTCTCCCTCTCTCCGCTGCAGAGCGACATGGTGGAGTGAGCAGAGCCCCCTTGGAGACTTAACGGGGATCCCGGACCCCTCTGCTGGCCTCAGACCAGCAGGATCCAAGAGTCCGTGAAGGACCGCATCCTCCGGTGAGTCTCACGGTGTTCCCGGAGGAGTCGCGCCGTAAACCACCGCTCTCCGGCGGGCTGCTGGGTGTCTGTCACCCGTTAACCATCAGCAGCTTCCGTTACTCCAACTTTCCCGGTGCTCGAGAGAGACCGAGTCCGTAAAGGTGTCACTCCGAGCCCGCCGCCAGACCGCGTGCTCCCCTCATGCCACCGGTGGTAATAATATTAATAATAACATTAACAACAATATGACTAATAATAATAATAATAATAATAATAATAATAATAATAATAATAATAATAATAATAATAATAATCCCTCCGTCACAGTGATGTACTCCACAGAGAAGCAGCCTGGTGCGCGCTCCCGACAGCTGCAGCTGCCTCGTGCGTCCGCTCGCGTCTCTTCAGCAAACTCAGTGCGTCCGAGCCGCCAAGAAAGCCTCCTCCTCCTCCTCCTCCTCCTCTTCCTCCCTCTATCGCTCTCTCTCTCTCTCTCTCTCTCTCTCTCTCTCTCTCTCTCTCTCTCTCTCTCTCTCTCTCTCTCTCTCTCTCTCTCTCTCTGACCCCTCGCCCAAGAACAAGCACCACGCGCGCGCACTGACTCCGCATGACGCATGATGACCCGGAGTGATTGGGCGCGTGCCCGGATCAAACCGAACAGCCCCAAATAATAATAATAATAATAATAATAATAATAATAATAATAATACACTTAAATGCGTGCGCGCGCTCCCACCATAAGAACAACATATTTTCATGGCAGTCTGAACAGAAAATGTTCTATTTTTATTAATATTGTCTTTATTTATTTATTGCACCTCTCTCCCTCAGACTGATAGTATGAAGAATTTTGTCCTGTTTCATATTTGTATCTTGATGTCCACCTGTAAAATCTCTGTTACCATCTTATATGCTAAACTGTTGTGAATTAAATTAAATTAAATTACATTAAATACATGAAATTATTCTTGAAGCTGTTAGTAAAGAAAGCTCAGGAAAACGATAATAAACCGACACGTTCAGCGCTGTGATGAGAAACATCTCAGTCTTTCTTTAATACAAATATGAGTTGATTTGTTAAAGTAATTATTGTTCAAACAGAAACATGAGTGAAGTCTGTAATATTGAAAACAGATTTTGCTATCGATTAATTTTCAGAAATGTTTTTGATTGAATTAATGAAGAAAAAAAAAGGGAAGTTTGTCCGTCAACAACAGTTATGGTTTTAATCTCCACATGAATGCGTCATGTTGTTTCTTCATGTCTGTTTTGAGAGACTCTCTTCAGGACCAGGGACAGCACCACAGACCAGACCAGCTCTGATCCTCAACAGAGATTAGAGCATTAGAGCAGATGTATTGTAGTATTATAGTATATATTTATATATAAATATAACAGCATTAGAGCAGATGTATTGTAGTATTATAGTATATATTTATATATAAATATAACAGCATTAGAGCAGATTTATTGTAGTATTATAGTATATCTGAGGGTATTAGAGCAGATCTTAGAAGCCTGGTCCTGGTTTTAATGACACCCATGACGTGGATCAGACCGTGACGAGTCTGCAGTTACATGATAGTCTTCAGCCTGAGGGGGGATTAGAGCAATTAAGTGACTTCCTGTCACACAAACATCTGTTTCCTGTCTCAGAATGTGAATGTCATCAGAGGGAAGTGATTCGTCACAAGAGCAGATGAAGTGAAGCGTCAGGCGACAGAGACAGAGACACTTCTTCTGTAAAGTGAGTGATGAGCCTGGAGGTCAAAGAGATAAAGAACCAGATGTTATGGAGGATTTAGACATGAACAACTGGAGGTCATGGAGATAAAGAACCAGATGTTATGGAGGATTTAGACATGAACAACTGGAGGTCATGGAGATAAAGAACCAGATGTTATGGAGGATTTAGACATGAACAACTGGAGGTCATGGAGATAAAGAACCAGATGTTATGGAGGATTTAGACATGAACAACTGGAGGTCATGGAGATAAAGAACCAGATGTTATGGAGGATTTAGACATGAACAACTGGAGGTCAAAGAGAGATAAAGAACCAGATGTTATGGAGGATTAGACATGAACAACTGGAGGTCGAAGAGAGATAAAGAACCAGATGTTATGGAGGATTAGACATGAACAACTGGAGGTCATGGAGATAAAGAACCAGATGTTATGGAGGATTTAGACATGAACAACTGGAGGTCAAAGAAATAAAGGACCAGATGTTATGGAGGATTTAGACATGAACAACTGGAGGTCAAAGAAATAAAGAACCAGATGTTATGGAGGATTTAGACATGAACAACTGGAGGTCGAAGAGAGATAAAGAACCAGATGTTATGGAGGATTAGACATGAACAACTGGAGGTCATGGAGATAAAGAACCAGATGTTATGGAGGATTTAGACATGAACAACTGGAGGTCATGGAGATAAAGAACCAGATGTTATGGAGGATTTAGACATGAACAACTGGAGGTCATGGAGATAAAGAACCAGATGTTATGGAGGATTTAGACATGAACAACTGGAGGTCAAAGAGAGATAAAGAACCAGATGTTATGGAGGATTTAGACATGAACAACTGGAGGTCAAAGAGAGATAAAGAACCAGATGTTATGGAGGATTAGACATGAACAACTGGAGGTCGAAG
>JBAMJR010000037.1:5267500-5270000 GCA_038501785.1 Myoxocephalus aenaeus | reverse complement strand
GAGGAGGAGGATGAAGAGGAGGAGGAGGATGAAGAGGATGCCTCCCTCTGTCGAGAGAGACGACAGCAGCTGAGTCCTTGAACTCTTCAGGTGTCCAGGAGAAGTGACACCTGTAAACTATTTATTTGTCATTTAAAATAAAACTCTTGTTATATTTGCTCCCAACCCTCACCTATGGTCACGGTCTCTGGGTCGTAAAATAATGCCGATATGAAATGGAATGACACAGGGAACAAGTATTGAACGCGCTGGCTGACATGTTTGTAATACAGAAACACATTCCTGGTCTCTAAAGGTGAACCCTTCGTTCTCCGAGTCGTCCTCCTGGTGGGCGGAGTCTCTTTGTCCCTCGTCTCCAACACCAAGAGGAGATCTCTCGGCGGTCCGGTTTCAAGTGTTAAAGTTTCTTCCCTCATGTTCATATTAATAAGGAAGCAGCAGTCCGTGCTGCCGCTGACTGACGGATAAACGATGCTGTGAGTCTGTGATTGTGTGAATTCTTTGTTTGTGGTCTTTGTCGGCGCTGAATCTCCAGCTGAAGTGTTGCTGTGTAATTTGTTTGCTTCTGTGAATGTCAGCGGCTGTCTGCGAGTCGGATCAGTCGGCCTCTCTAACAGCTCGGCCTGACAAGGAAATGGAGGAAAATTGCCTCAGAAGAGGTTTGTTTTGGCTTTTGTTTTTGATTCCTGCAGAGATGACATTCCTTTTAAGGAAATGGCCGGCAGATATCTGCTGGTGCAGTCTGGCTGCTGGGAGGCGACCCGCTTTACACCCGGGACGCTTCGTCATGTCGCCCGCTTCCTTCAGGACTATAGACCTGAACCAGCTCTAACTATAGACCTGAACCAGCTCTAACTATAGACCTGAACCAGCCCTAACTATAGACCTGAACCAGCTCTAACTATAGACCTGAACCAGATCTAACTATAGACCTGAACCAGCACTAACTATAGACCTAAACCAGCCCTAACTATAGACCTGAACCAGCACTAACTATAGACCTGAACCAGCACTAACTATAGACCTGAACCAGCCCTAACTATACACCTGAACCAGCTCTAACTATAGACCTGAACCAGCTCTAACTATAGACCTGAACCAGCTCTAACTATAGACCTGAACCAGCCCTAACTATAGACCTGAACCAGCTCTAACTATAGACCTGAACCAGCTCTAACTATACACCTGAACCAGCCCTAACTATAGACCTGAACCAGCTCTAACTATAGACCTAAACCAGCCCTAACTATATACCTGAACCAGCTCTAACTATACACCTGAACCAGTCCTAACTATACACCTGAACCAGCACTAACTATAGACCTGAACCAGCTCTAACTATAGACCTGAACCAGCCCTAACTATAGACCTGAACCAGCACTAACTAACTATAGACCTGAACCAGCCCTAACTATAGACCTGAACCAGCTCTAACTATAGACCTAAACCAGCCCTAACTATACACCTGAACCATATCTAACTATAGACCTGAACCAGCACTAACTATAGACCTGAACCAGCCCTAACTATAGACCTGAACCAGCACTAACTATAGACCTGAACCAGCACTAACTATAGACCTGAACCAGCACTAACTAACTATAGACCTGAACCAGCACTAACTAACTATAGACCTGAACCAGCACTAACTATAGACCTGAACCAGCACTAACTATAGACCTGAACCAGCACTAACTATAGACCTGAACCAGCACTAACTAACTATAGACCTGAACCAGCACTAACTATAGACCTGAACCAGCACTAACTATAGACCTGAACCAGCACTAACTAACTATAGACCTGAACCAGCACTAACTATAGACCTGAACCAGCACTAACTATAGACCTGAACCAGCACTAACTATAGACCTGAACCAGCTGTTACCACCTGGCTCACGGCTGGCAACACAAAGGGAGGCCACACATCGACCTCCAACACAAAAACCTGTTTATTGTAACCCAAACAATTCCAGTAATCAACACAGGACCAGGCTGGTGCAGCAGGGCCTGCTGAGTGAGAGAGAGCCTCAGAGAGAGGACGACACCCATTGGTGCCGTCTTGTATGCCCTCTCGGAGGCGGGCTGTCTTTTTGGGACTCTGTTTGCGGCCGCTTGGTAGCCTGGGGCAGCAGTCACAGGCAGTCTTGCCTGTCACTTTCAGAAGGTCAGTGCAAGAGACTGGCAAAGGGAAAACAGGCGCAGGACACAAAGACATCCTGTTCTTGAAATCACAGAACTGGACTCACCCCTGGTCCGACTTATAGCACGCGTCACAGCACAGGAAGGCCGCACTGCAGAAGGCGTCATGGAGTACTCTGACTCTACCTGGGAGGGTAGAGTCTTCACCGACACGTCAGGCCACACCCGACTGCCAGCCGGGTCATTCCCTAAGATGACCTGCAGTCCCCCCATAGGCAGCGAAGGTCTCACTCCCATGACCACGTCACCTTGCACCAGATCTGAGACCAACGTCAAATGATGCTTTGGCGCAGAAAAG
>JBAMJR010000037.1:5242500-5257500 GCA_038501785.1 Myoxocephalus aenaeus | reverse complement strand
GTCATCATGTTTCTGTAGTTCAACAGGAAGTCCTCATGTTTCTGTAGTCCAACAGGAAGTCATCATGTTTCTGTAGTCCAACAGGAAGTCCTCGTGTTTCTGTAGTCCAACAGGAAGTCATCATGTTTCTGTAGTTCAACAGGAAGTCATCATGTTTCTGTAGTTCAACAGGATGTCCTCATGTTTCTGTAGTTCAACAGGAAGTCATCGTGTTAGTCTAACATAGTCTTCCTCTGACCTTCCTCCGACCATAGTCTTCCTCTAACCATAGTCTTCCTCTGTCCGTTGACCATAGTCTTCCTCTGACCATAGCCTTCCTCTAATCATAGTCTTCCTCTGACCATAGTCTTCCTCTGACCATAGTCTTCCTCTAACCACAGTCTTCCTCTAACCATAGTCTTCCTCTGACCTCTGACCACAATCTTCCTCTGACCTCTAACCACAGTCTTCCTCTGACAACAGTCTTCCACTAACCATAGTCTTTCTCTGACCTCCCCGGCTCCACTAGCCCATGTCAATGTGTCCTTGAGCAAGACACTTAACCCTAAATTGCTCCCGTAGCTCCCAAGATGTCAGCTGACATCAACCATCTCCGGCCTCCAGACCGTGTCACTGTGTGTGCACCTGTTGGAAGCTGTGTGATTCCACATTCATGATGAAGAAGAGCAGTTTCATGTCTTTAAGCTGGTATTCCGATAAAGAGCATTGTATTAATATCAGTAGGATTCGATTCCAGTGGTGGTCAGATGGTTTCTGACTCATGTGATACAAACATGTATAAGACAGATGTCATCATTTCCAACATCCACATGTTTTTATCTAAGAAATACTCTGATGTAATCCATATTTGTTGCTGTTTAGTCTTTTAAAAACAACATTTTTACAGCAGAAAACCGCTTGCTTCTCCAATTTGTGCCAATTTGAGTGCCAGCTCGGCTTTTAAAGTTAGAGATAAACATGTTGTCTGTAATGTAATGTGTCTGTCTCTGAGCCTGTACTGCCCCCTGCAGGACCACTTCTGTCACAATACCTTCTTCAAGTCACAGAGGAAAAAGAACTCCGTTGTTTACTTTACTAAAGTACCGACAACAATGTGAACAAAATGCTCCGACATTCAAATTAAAGTATCAAAATACGTCTCTGGTGTCGACCTGTCAATCACCTTGTAGCCCCGCCCCTAAAGCATACCCTGCTTTGTGGTCTGTTTGACTCTAAATGACCATAATTTAATAAATGAACATCATGCTTTATTGAAGAAGAAGAAGAAGAAGAAGAAGAAGAGACTTGGACTGGTTATAGACTGATTATAAACTGGTTACAGACTGATTATAGACTGATTACAGACTGATTACAGACTAACATGTGTTTTGATTGTGTTGAGTGTGTCTGCCCCTGAGTGGCCAAAATCAGGGACTACAACACACATTCAATAGGTGAAGTAGATACAGATTTGTATTTCCTTTTCAATATTAAACATAATGCATCATATCACTTTGGAACTATATTTTCCAGATTTTCCATGAAAGAACATTTCAATGCAGGACATTACTGAACAGAGTATTTTTACAGTGTGTTATTATTAGTTTTAGTGGAATAAAGTGGCGTGTCTGTGAAATACATGTTTCGTATTTTTCTGTGTTGTGAATCCCTGAAAAACACAAGTTTATGACCTAAATCTACATAACTGCTGATTGATGGAGGTTCGTGTGTAAAGTAGCCGTTTTTCCGAGGGTACCAGCACGCACCACGGATTTCTGACCGCTCCGCGTTTCTGCTTGATACCCGCGAACATCACACGTTTATTCCTTCAATATAAAGTTATTAATTTATAAGATGTACCGTTACGTAACGTGATTAAATCCGCATGTTTTATATCATTATAATATAACATTATCTTCGTGTTTCCATTCAAACGCCATGTTTGAATAAGAATGTACTGCTTTCACTTTTCCTCTACTTTCGGTAGAGGAAGCTGCCGGAAGAGGAGGGGTCGCCCCCTGGAGGTCTGGAGAGGAACGACAGCGGGAAACAAAGCAGTAGAGACAAAAGACTCAGTTCAATCAGATGGTTTATTCAATTTACTTTATTTATTTTATTGTATTATTATATTTTATTTATTGTCGAGAGAACGTACTAAACACTTCAGTATTAAAGTATGAATACACTTTAATTAAGATGTCTAATAAATAAATGAAAGTCATTAGTGAAATATAACAAAATTACATCAGGCATACTGTTTAAGTAGTTTTATTCTTTTCTACTACTTTTACTACTATCGTTTTTAAATATTCAAGTGTTCATTTAATGTTTCCAGCAGAATCATATTTTTGTTTAAATGATGTTACTGATTTTTTTATTTTTTTTATTCAAACTATAAGAAAACCTGCAGTTATGATTATTAAACTTTTGGTGGAGGAATTTATGACATGATTATATGTATTTTGTGCTTTTGTTTTTATGATCCAGTGTAAATGTGATTTATTCCTGATTTTAACTCCTGCAGCAGATTCCTGCGATCCCAAGGTTTAACTTACTGATGAAAATATGATTTATTATTCAGCACCAAGAGAGTCATTAATCATCATTTTCCTTTAAAGGTTGATTTTGTTGTTTGTTCTCAGTTAAACTTAAAGTCAAATACACTATTAAACTATATATATATATATATATATATATATATATATATATATATATATATATATATATATATATATATATATATATATATACTTCTATCCTTATAATACAAACAATGTGATATACATTGTGGTCCTCATGTGCTGCTCACATGAAATGACACGTGAACAAATCGTCCAATCAGCTTTACAAGTCTTCCTTAATTATTCTTTATTAGTCTAAACATATAAATAGGGGGCCAATAACAGAATCAGAATTCTTTAAAAGTGTGTTATTACTATTGTTGTGTTATTATTAACCAGCCAGTCCACCAGGAACCTCCACCCAGTCAACCAGACCTCCACACAGTCCACCAGACCTCCACCCAGTCCACCAGAGACCTTCACCCAGTCAACCAGAGACCTCCACACAGTCCACCAGACCTCCACCCAGTCCACCAGAGACCTTCACCCAGTCAACCAGAGACCTCCACCCAGTCAACCAGACCTCCACCCAGTCCACCAGACCTCCACCCAGTCAACCAGAGACCTCCACCCAGTCAACCAGAGACCTCCACACAGTCAACCAGACCTCCACACAGTCCACCAGACCTCCACACAGTCCACCAGAGACCGGGTGGTGCAGCAGCGCGGAGTCGCCTCACGGGGCGCTGTTGCGGCTGTAGACCATAAGCGGGGGAGTGAGAGGTGCATGAAATGGAGAAAAATGGCGGATCATGTGCAGGTGAGCGGAGGTTTCATGTTTTTGTAACCGACAATGTGTCCGCGAGCGCGAGGACGAGAGTGAAGGCGGATTCGGGAGCTCTCGTTGTGGGCTCGGAGCCCGCGTGAGGCAGCTCGGTACCGGGGGGTGGCGCGTGGTGCTGCCGGCGGGAACAGAAAGGACGTGTCCGCCTGTGTTGACTGGTGGCCCGCTGTCATCGGCTAGCTAGGAGCTAGCTTAGTGTTAGCATGGTGTTAGCTTCCCTGCTAGCTGAGCTAGCTGGTGCTCTCAGGGCTCCAGAGGAGGAACACTCTCCGGGAGGCGGCGAGGTGCCTCCGGTGTAACACCGCGGTTGGTTCCGTGTGAACCTGAAGCCCCGCCGGGAGAGCGGGTGTGCGTGTCCGTGAAGTAAACAATGAACAGTAAACAATAAACAATAACCGAGCGGCTCGTTTGGCGCCAGTGGGAATCACAGTGTGGTTATAACGTGTGTTATAAACTATAACGCGTGTTATAAACTACAGGCTTTGACTCATTATTCAGAACTCGAAGTCGAAACGTTTATAATGTTTAAATGTGTGTTTGTTGTTCTGTTATGCTATGCTATGCTAAGCTAGCCTATTAGCTCCAGCTCTCCCGCTCGAGTCCGTTTGAACATTTGTTGAAGCTTCGTGTCCTCGCGGAGGGTTAGTGGTTAATGAGCGGGAGGCGCGAGGACGCGACGCTTCAGGAGCACGCGCTGTTTACGTTGTTTATGTGGTTTATGGGTATGATGGGGGCAGCTAGCATGCTAACTGCTGCTGGACACATGGAGGAGAGAGGAGGAGGGAGACAGGAGAGGAGATGAGGGGAGGAGACAGGAGAGGAGATGAGAAGAGGAGATGAGGAGAGGAGATGAGAAGAGGAGACGGGAGAGGAGAAGATGATGATGATGAGAAGAGAGGAGGGGATGAGAGGAGATGAGAGGAGGAGACATGAGAGGAGCGGAAGGAGGGAGAATAAGAGGAGATGAGGGGAGAGGAAGGATGAGGAAACAGGAGAGGAGATGAGATGAGGAGACAGGAGAGGGAGAAGATGAGATGAGGAGACAGGAGAGGTTTCAATGTATCCTGCCCTGTCTCCCAGATGTTTGTCCATAACGTTTGTTTGAAGCTCACTTCATGCACCTTGTTGTTGTTGACATGATTAAGACTATTAGATACTTTATTCTCCCTGTAAAGCAGATGTTTGTTATTGATCCGGTCCTGGGACCCAGCAGATGTTTGGTGGTATTGATCCGGTCCTGGGACCCAGCAGATGTTTGGTGGTATTGATCCGGTCCTGGGACCCAGCAGATGTTTGGTATTGATCCGGTCATGGGACCCAGCAGATGTTTGGTATTGATCCGGTCATGGACCCAGCAGATGTTTGGTATTGATCCGGTCCTGAGACCCAGCAGATGTTTGGTGGTATTGATCCGGTCCTGAGACCCAGCAGATGTTTGGTATTGATCCGGTCATGGGACCCAGCAGATGTTTGGTATTGATCCGGTCATGGACCCAGCAGATGTTTGGTATTGATCCGGTCCTGGGACCCAGCAGATGTTTGGTGGTATTGATCCGGTCATGGGACCCAGCAGATGTTTGGTGGTATTGATCCGGTCCTGGGACCCAGCAGATGTTTGGTATTGATCCGGTCATGGGACCCAGCAGATGTTTGGTATTGATCCGGTCATGGGACCCAGCAGATGTTTGGTGGTATTGATCCGGTCATGGGACCCAGCAGATGTTTGGTATTGATCCGGTCATGGGACCCAGCAGATGTTTGGTATTGATCCGGTCCTGAGACCCAGCAGATGTTTGGTGGTATTGATCCGGTCCTGGGACCCAGCAGATGTTTGGTGGTATTGATCCGGTCCTGGGACCCAGCAGATGTTTGTTATTGATCCGGTCATGGGACCCAGCAGATGTTTGGTATTGATCCGGTCATGGGACCCAGCAGATGTTTGGTATTGATCCGGTCCTGGGACCCAGCAGATGTTTGGTGGTATTGATCCGGTCCTGGGACCCAGCAGATGTTTGGTGGTATTGATCCGGTCCTGGGACCCAGCAGATGTTTGGTATTGATCCGATCCTGAGACCCGGCTGTAGCTCAGGGGGATGAGTGGTCGTCCTGCAACCACAAGGTTCGATCCCCAGTCCCCCCATAGCTCACATGTCGAAGTGTCCCTGAGCAAGACACTGAACCCTTAACTGCTCCCCGGGCGCCTCACAGGGCTGCCCACTGCTCCCTATCCAGGGATGGGTCAAATGCAGAGAAGAATTTCCCCAAGGGGATTAATAAAGTGCATGTTTCTTTTTCTTTTCTTTTATGTTTGGTGGTATTGACCCAAGTGATCAGATATAAAAAAGAAAACAAACAAATAAGTTCAGAAATTAAGTTACATGTAATAATGTGAAATGACACAGGGATTAAAGTATTGAACACGCTGACTGACATGTATTTAATACTAAAAGACATTTAAACCCCACTGTCTCGTCTCCTACTTCCTGTAAAGACATTTAAACCCCACTGTCTCGTCTCCTACTTCCTGTAAAGACATTTAAACCCCACTGTCTCGTCTCCTACTTCCTGTAAAGACATTTAAACCCCACTGTCTCGTCTCCTACTTCCTGTAAAGACATTTAAACCCCACTGTCTTGTCTCCTACTTCCTGTGAAGACATTTAAACCCCACTGTCTCGTCTCCTACTTCCTGTAAAGACATTTAAACCCCACTGTCTCGTCTCCTACTTCCTGTAAAGACATTTAAATCCCACTGTCTCGTCTCCTACTTCCTGTAAAGACATTTAAACCCCACTGTCTCGTCTCCTACTTCCTGTGAAGACATTTAAACCCCACTGTCTCGTCTCCTACTTCCTGTGAAGACATTTAAATACCACTGTCTCGTCTCCTACTTCCTGGGAAGACATTTAAACCCCACTGTCTTGTCTCCTACTTCCTGTAAAGACATTTAAATACCACTGTCTTGTCTCCTACTTCCTGTAAAGACATTTAAATACCACTGTCTCGTCTCCTACTTCCTGTAAAGACATTTAAATACCACTGTCTTGTCTCCTACTTCCTGTGAAGACATTTAAACCCCACTGTCTCGTCTCCTACTTCCTGTGAAGACATTTAAATACCACTGTCTCGTCTCCTACTTCCTGTAAAGACATTTAAATACCACTGTCTCGTCTCCTACTTCCTGTGAAGACATTTAAACCCCACTGTCTCGTCTCCTACTTCCTGTAAAGAGACCCCTACCCTCCAAATCCAGACCTCCAGCGCACCCCTTCTCTTATCTTGTTCTTGAACCTGGCCTCTCCACCATTTTGAATGCATCAGTGATCTCACTGTGACTCTGCATGACTCGGCACTTTTCCTGCCGGCCTGGTGAACTCAGCTGGATGTCGTTAAATGTTCGGGGACTAAATGTCTTTCTATCTGCTCCAAGATATTAAATAATAATGATCCTTCAAAAGAGTAAGCCAGCAGGTCCATGTGAATGTAGTTCAGTTCAGGGCTGTAACTTATTCCTGCTTTTAAAAGGATTAAAAGGTCAACAATATCAGGTGTGTGAGACACATATTACTGTCTGCACCAACGTAAATCTAATGTTCTGAACATTTCAGATTTGGGTTTGTACTAATCAGCTGAAAACGTCTCCGTGTGGATCGGCAGCAGGTGGATTCACCGGGTTTGGGGCTCTACCGGGTTGGGTTGGGGGCTCCACCGGGTTGGGTTGGGGGCTCTACCGGGTTGGGTTGGGGGCTCCACCGGTCCGATCGAAGTCATCGGGGTTCATACCTGTGTACTTTCTCTCCCGTGTGTCCTCCAGGGCCTCGCCCAGCTGGAGATCCTGTGTAAGCAGCTGTATGAGACCACCGACACCGCCGTCCGACACCAGGCAGAGAAAGCTCTGGTGGAGTTCACCAACAGCCCCGACTGTCTCAGCAAGTGTCAGCTGCTGCTGGAGAGAGGCAGCGTGAGTACAGTGACAGAAGGAAGTACTCACTGCTTCTGTTGAAGTACAAATACACATTCAGTACTTTCAAGGAAAACTTATCAGACAAATACATCATTGTACTCTTATCTACAATCCACGATCTTAGGATGTCTGTGAGAGACACAGAAAAACACGTGGTGGAGACCCATAATGCAACTCTCCTCAGCTCTACACCTTCAGTTTACAACCATATGTATGCAGACACAATATATAACATATATGTGGTAAACTTAAGTGAACGGTGGTAAACATTAATGAACACTAGTGAACGTTGGTGAAACATTAATGAATATTAGTGAACGGTGGTAAACATTAGCGAATGTTAGTAAACATTAGTGAATGTTAGTAAACATTAGTGAATGTTAGTAAACATTAGTGAATGTTAGTAAACATTAGTGGACGTTAGTAAACATTAGTGAATGTTAATAACCATTAGTTAATGTTAGTAAACATTAACAAACATTAGTTAATGTTGGTAAACATTGGTGAACGATGGTAAACATTAGTTAACGTTGGTAAACATTAGTGAACGTTGGTAAACATTAGTTAACGTTGGTAAACATTAGTGCACGTTGGTAAACATTAGTGCACGTTGGTAAACATTAGTACACGTTGGTAAACATTAGTGAACGTTGGTAAAACATTAGTTAATGTTGGTAAACATTAGTTAACGTTGGTAAACATTAGTGCACGTTGGTAAACATTAGTACACGCTGGTAAACATTAGTTAATGTTGGTAAACATTAGTTAATGTTGGTAAACATTAGCGCACGTTGGTAAACATTAGTACACGCTGGTAAACATTAGTTAATGTTGGTAAACATTAGTTAACGTTGGTAAACATTAGTGCACGTTGGTAAACATTAGTGCACGTTGGTAAACATTAGTACACGTTGGTAAACATTAGTGAACGTTGGTAAAACATTAGTTAATGTTGGTAAACATTAGTTAACGTTGGTAAACATTAGTGCACGTTGGTAAACATTAGTACACGCTGGTAAACATTAGTTAATGTTGGTAAACATTAGTTAATGTTGGTAAACATTAGCGCACGTTGGTAAACACTAATGAACGCTGGTAAACATTAGTTAATGTTGGTAAACATTAGTTAATGTTGGTAAACATTAGTGCACGTTGGTAAACATTAGCGCACGTTGGTAAACACTAATGAACGCTGGTAAACATTAGTTAACGTTGGTAAGCATTAGTTAATGTTGGTAAGCATTAGTTAATGTTGGTAAACATTAGTTGACGTTGGTAAACATTAGTTGACGTTGGTAAACATTAGTTAATGTTGGTAAACATTAGTGCACGTTGGTAAACATTAGTGCACGTTGGTAAACATTAGTTAATGTTGGTAAACATTAGTTGACGTTGGTAAACATTAGTTAATGTTGGTAAACATTAGTGCACGTTGGTAAACATTAGTGAACGCTGGTAAACATTAGTTAATGTTGGTAAACATTAGTTAATGTTGGTAAACATTAGCGCACGTTGGTAAACACTAATGAACGCTGGTAAACATTAGTTAATGTTGGTAAACATTAGTTAATGTTGGTAAACATTAGTGCACGTTGGTAAACATTAGCGCACGTTGGTAAACACTAATGAACGCTGGTAAACATTAGTTAATGTTGGTAAGCATTAGTTAATGTTGGTAAACATTAGTTAACGTTGGTAAACATTAGTTAATGTTGGTAAGCATTAGTTAATGTTGGTAAACATTAGTTAACGTTGGTAAACATTAGTTATGTTGGTAAACATTAGTTGGCGTTGGTAAACATTAGTTAATGTTGGTAAGCATTAGTTAATGTTGGTAAACATTAGTTAACGTTGGTAAACATTAGTTGACGTTGGTAAACATTAGTTAATGTTGGTAAACATTAGTGCACGTTGGTAAACATTAGTGCACGTTGGTAAACATTAGTGCACGTTGGTAAACATTAGTGCACGTTGGTAATGTACAGGAAGCTCTGTTGGAGACCAACAAGGTTCGTCTCAGTTTTATTAACTCCTTTAACATTCTGCTGAAGAGTGAAGAACCTGATGTTTGTTTCTTCTCGTTGCAGTCATCGTATTCTCAGCTGCTCGCAGCCACCTGTTTGTCTAAACTGGTATCTCGAACCAGCAACCCTCTACCGCTCGAGCAACGCATCGACATCCGTGAGTTCATCTTTTCTTTAACGGTTCCTCCTGACCAGCGTCGGTTCAAATGTTCCTGTCGTCTTTCAGGTGTGTTGTTCCTCTCTCACGAAGCTGCTGTTGTTGTTTGTGATGTTCAGGGAACTATGTTCTGAATTATCTGGCTACGCGGCCAAAGTTAGCAGCCTTTGTGACGCAGGCTCTGATCCAGCTGTACGCCAGGATCACCAAGCTGGGCTGGTTCGACTGCCAGAAAGACGACTACGTCTTCAGGAACGTCATCGCTGACGTCACGCGCTTCCTCCAGGTGTGTGTGTGTGTGTGTAACTGATGTGTGTGTGTGTGTGTGTGTGTGTGTAACTGGTATGTGTTTGTGTGTAACTGATGTGTGTAACTGCTGTGTTTACAGGACAGCGTTGAACATTGCATCGTAGGGGTCACCATTCTGTCCCAGCTGACCAATGAGATCAATCAGGTAGGTCTGTCTGTCTGCCTGCCTGTCTGTGTGTAAAATGTTGACCTGTCTGTGTGTAAAATGTTGACCTGTCTGTCTTCAGGCCGACACGACGCACCCTCTGACCAAACACAGGAAGATCGCGTCTTCATTCAGAGATTCGTCTCTTTTCGACATCTTCACTCTTTCCTGCAACCTCCTCAAACAGGTTCGTCTGTGTTACGTCCCTCTTCTGTTTTAAAAACTCATATCAATAAATGTCAGGAAAGAATGAGTCAATAAACCATAACGTTTGGTAAAAGTATTGAAATTGTGTCATGAATAAATACACATTTTTATCATTTAAATAAAGTCACAAAACATATTCTTTTCAAACAATTCTGAACAACAAACAGGATCAAAACAGTAAAATGTTTTTTATTTGCTAAACACCAACCAATATGGATTTAAGCAAAAATATTTCTTGAGATAAACAATCCACCAGTGGATCTACTCCTTCTGATACTATAATACTAATAATATCAATGTGGTTTCGTCTTTAAGGTGATTTCAGCTTCCAGCTGTTTTATATCTCATCACACAGAGAAACAGATAAAAACACGTTGAATATGATTCAGCAGACTTTTTATTGTTAATCACCGGATCAGATTTATGGGCCCTAAAAGCGTCCTTTGATCTAAACTAAACTTTGTTGTGTCAGGCGTCGGGGAAGAACCTGAACCTGAACGATGAGTCGCAGCACGGCTTGCTGATGCAGCTGCTCAAACTCAGCTACAACTGCCTCAACTACGACTTCATAGGAACTTCCACCGACGAGTCGTCGGACGACCTCTGCACCGTCCAGATCCCCACGTCATGGAGATCAGGTAGCCGGCTGACGAGAAAGCACCTCCTTCCTCCTCTGGGTCCCAGTGAGGAAGAGAACCTGAGTTCTGACTTCTTCTTCTGTTTTCTTTCCGTCCCGCAGCGTTTCTCGATTCCTCCACTCTGCAGCTCTTTTTCAATTTATATCATTCCATCCCTCCGTCCCTCTCCCCGTTGGTAAGTGATCTCCAAATGAAGACGCTGCATCCAGAGGACATGGGGCCCCTTTTGTATGCTGAGCATTGTCTGTGTGTGCAGGTGTTGTCATGTCTAGTTCAGATAGCCTCGGTCAGGCGGTCTCTCTTCAACAACGCAGAGCGAGCGAAGTTCCTCTCTCACTTGGTGGACGGAGTGAAGAGGATTCTGGCGAACCCCCAGGTGTGGTCCACGTTCACGATGCTCGTCTGTGTCTGTGTCTGTGTTCTGAACCCGGCCGGACGTCTTAACGCGGTGAACGTTTGCGTTTCAGTGTTTGCCGGATCCCAACAACTACCACGAGTTCTGCCGCCTGCTGGCGAGGCTGAAGAGTAACTACCAGCTGGGGGAGCTGGTGAAAGTAGAAAACTACCCCGAAGTCATTCGCCTCATAGCCAACTTCACCGTCACCAGTCTGCAGGTGGGTGTCCCCTCCGTCTCGGCCTTTATGGAAGATTAAAACTGAGACAGGATACAATAAAGAGCTGGTAGCTCTTTTAAAAAATTATGAAGTTTGCAGCAACTTTCCAGAAGAGTTGAGACGCGCGTTTCGTATTATCTTAAAAAAAACTGAGGCTGGCCTTCTGTCCTTTGACACACTATCACATGTCAGATAGATCTCCATCTGTTTCGTTAATGAATGAGTGAACCCCTCTCCTCCACCAGCACTGGGAGTTCGCCCCCAACAGCGTTCACTACCTGCTGAGTCTGTGGCAGCGCCTGGCGGCGTCGGTCCCTTACGTTAAAGCCACCGAGCCTCACCTGCTGGAGACCTACACTCCGGAGGTCACCAAGGCCTACATCACGTCCCGGCTGGAGTCGGTCCACGTCATCCTCAGGTGAGATCTGCTGGTGGTTCTGACTCCAGAGCTGGGAAAGTACACAATACATATGTCATTATTTAGTAGTTGGAAAATGTGTTTTTCCTCCATGAACGATGTATATTTGTGTACTTTACATCAGCGGTCCCCAACCTTTTTTGAGCCACGGACCGGTTTTGTGTCGGACAATATTTTCACGGACCGGCCTTCACGGTGTGGGCGAAAAATATGACGTAATAAATATGATGTCAATGATACGACCGGCATAGAGACAATTATAAAGTGCATAAAGATACAACTCACCATTACGCCGGATTAGTGGAGCCCTGAGCTTGTTTCTCTGCTACGAGCCGGTCCCGTCTCGGGGTGACGGGGGGAAAAAGACCGAGCCCGCGACGTCTGTTGTTTATGTCTACTGACTCTACTCCTTAACTTAAACCTTTATGTGCACTCTGTAACTTCGTTAAAACCCGCTTCACAGAGACAGGATGTAGAAATGGAGGCAGGGTTTCAGAGCTTTTTTGGCGATCTCAGTATACTCTGCCTTGATTTTAATCCAGAACACCGAGTTGAAACGGACTTTTAAGTTTCATTTTTGGGGAAACGTATCACGGAACCTCTTGACATGTGACAGGGCTACAGGTGTTACGTTTGAGGCTACGCACAGACGGATGTATCTGGTCAATTTTCAAAATAAAACATTTTTCTTCTTTGATTATTTATTTATTTTTCATAAATTCTTTCTCTGCGGACCGGTACCAAGGGACCCACGGACCGGTACCGGGCCGCGGCCCGCTGCTTTACATGAAGCTCATGCTTCATGTAAAGTTACGCTGAACGTCACTGAGCCCCGGGGTTCAGGTCTCAGACTGACTCCACGTGTTGCCTCCTCAGAGACGGGTTGGAAGACCCTCTGGACGATGCCGGGCTGGTCCAGCAGCAGTTGGACCAGCTGTCCACCATCGGGCGGTGCGAGTACGAGAAGACGTGCGCTCTGCTGGTGCAGCTGTTCGACCAGGCGGCTCAGTCCTACCAGGAGCTGCTCCAGTCCACCAACTCCAGCGCTGCAGACATCACTGTGCAGGAGGGTGAGCTGCTCGCACACCAACACAGAGGTCAAGGGTCAAACCGGGTTTACTGACGGCTACTTTCTCACCTGAGACCAGTGTGTGTTGGTGCGTAACGTCACAATTATCACGTGAGAGAGGAAATAAACACGCTGTCGATATATAATAGACATTCACAATAATATCACTTTGTTCAGCTTCAACATGTGAGGAATAGAATGTTACGTCACAAATGAAACGTAAAGAGCTGCAGAGGTTTTCAAAAACAAAGGGGGTGGGGGCCTGGGTTGGGGTTAGGGGTCTTCTCAGGCTTGGGTTAGGGTCTTCTCCAACCTGGGTTGGGTTGGGGTCTTCTCAGGTTGGGGTCTTAGCAGGCCTGGGTTGGGGTTAGGGGTCTTCAAGGCCTGGGTTGGAGTTAGGGGTCTTCAAGGCCTGGGTTGGAGTTAGGGGTCTTATCAGGCCTGGGTTGGGGTCTTATCAGGCCTTGGTTGGCGTTAGGGGTCTTCAAGGCCTGGGTTGGGGTTAGGGGTCTTCAAGGCCTGGGTTGGGGTCTTCTCAGGGTTGGGTTGGGGTCTGCTCAGGCCTGGGTTGGGTTGGGGTCTTCTCAGGCCTGGGTTGGGGTCTTCTCGGGCCTGGGTTGGGTTGGGGTCTTCTCAGGCCTGGGTTGGGGTCTTCTCAGGCCTGGGACTTGAGACTCATGCTGCCCTCCCTGCAGGCCGGTTGACGTGGCTGGTTTACATCATCGGGGCGGTCATCGGTGGACGGGTGTCGTTTGCCAGTACGGACGAGCAGGACGCCATGGACGGGGAGTTAGTCTGTCGGTAAGAACCCCAGAACACACGAGAGACCCTGAACACACCGTATGAACAGAACACAACTAATCCAAGAAAAACAGTTCATCTAATTAGTTTGGGAAAATTGAAAAATACTGTACATTTCTAGGTAAAATGCTGAGACGACAATCGGGCGAGGTCGACTTTTCTCATTAGCCATAAACATCTTTATTTTAGTGGACAGATTAATCTATTACACATTCCTCAGGTTCATGTTCTCACTGTTGAGGATTGGCAATCTTATTGATAGTAAACGGATTATTTTAGGGTTTTATATTAAAAGTCAACACTGTTTTGAACCAAACTGAATACATTTTATACGTTTGTAAGTTTTGGCCATATGACGTCATGTTGATGTTGACAATAAGTTCCCTACAGGTTAGTTATTGATCTTATTGAATTCCACATTTAGATTTAATATTATGCAACACAATAATGTCTGAGTCGTCAGCATAGAAAAGTACTTTTTCACACATATGAGACCCTGAGGGGCCCAGAACACGGCCCTGTGGGACTCCACTTTGACTTCTAGATAAGCAAGTCCCTTGTTTTGATTGAAAACCTGCCTGGAAAATATGAACCAGACTTAAATAATGAATAAGCTGATAAAACAGCTTGAGACTCTTTTTCCAGCACTCCAGATAGAAACACATCTAAAGACAGCATGCATGAGCTCTGGCATGCTAACCTGCTAACACAAGTGTTCCTGTCTGCACCTCAGGGTGCTCCAGCTGATGAATCTGACCGACTCTCGGCTCGCTCAGGCCGGCAACGAGAGGCTGGAGCTGGCCATGCTCAGCTTCTTCGAGCAGTTCAGGAAGATCTACATTGGAGACCAGGTGCAGAAATCCTCAAAGGTAACCACGGCTTCGGATGCTGCTGTTGGAGAGGAAGGTGTGGACGAGTTAACCCTCGGCTGGCTCTCACCCCCCAGTAACCCTGCTCGGCCTGTTGGGGGGCCACGTTGGGGTCGGGGAGCCGGTCTTTTGTCCATCGCGCTGACTGCAGCAGTTTCTTTAGAGACGCTATTGTGGTGCAAAGTGCAGCGGTTCATGCTGACTGACGGAGTCTGTTCTCTTTGTTTGGGGCAGAAACTGCACACATGTGAAGGTCCCAGATAAGTGGCGTCATGTAGACCCCGTAGTCAGTCTGGTGTTAGCTGGTCTCAGAGGTTCAGTAGACGTAGCAGCACAGATGTGTTTGTGAACATGTAGCTGCTGCAAGTAGAAGACTGATCTGGAACTGAAGCTCCTTTTACA
>JBAMJR010000037.1:5222500-5237500 GCA_038501785.1 Myoxocephalus aenaeus | reverse complement strand
ATTATAATACTACAGTATATTATTATATTGTATAATAATACATTGTATTTTAAATACTATATTATAATGTATTCATATATTGTATAATATATTATTATATTATTTAATATAATACAGTATATTATTATATTGTATAATAATACATTGTATTATTTTAAATACTACCTTTTATAATTTATTCATATATAATATATTATTGAACACTGGTCTGGTGCCTCTCTTCCTGCAGGAAACCGCATCCTGACCCTGGGAGAAGTCCCGAAGGACCAGGTCTACGGCGTGAAGCTGAAGGGGGTCAGCGTGTGCTTCGCCATGCTGAAGGCGGTGCTCAGCGGGAACTACGTCAACTTCGGGGTCTTCCGTCTCTACGGCGACGACGCCCTGGACAACGCCCTCCAGACCTTCATCAAACTGCTGCTGTCCATCCCGCACAGCGACCTGCTGGTGAGTTCGGGGTCTCGGCCCCTGGTGGGGTTACCCGTCTGAACCGGGACCAGAACCCTGACTCTTCCTATCCCTGCAGGACTACCCGAAGCTCAGCCAGTCCTTCTACTCGCTGCTGGAGGTTCTGACTCAGGACCACATGAACTTCATCGCCAGCCTGGAGCCTCACGTGGTCATGTACATCCTGTCCTCCATATCCGAGGGGCTCACGGCGCTCGGTGAGACGCTCCGGCCGGTCCGGGGTCAGTTCTCGGGGTCACGAGACGCGAGCGCCTCCGTTCATTTTGTGTTGTGTGTTTCAGATACGATGGTGTGCACGGGGTGCTGCTCCAGTCTGGACCACATCGTCACCTACCTGTTCAAGCAGCTGTCCCGGTCCACCAAGAAGAGGCCGGCGCCCATGGCCTCGGACGACCGCTTCCTCCACATCATGCAGCAGCACCCGGAGATGATCCAGCAGGTCAGAGCAGGCCGCAGGGCATCATGGGAGTTCTTAGGGTTCCTTTAGGGTTCATGATCCAGGAGGTCAGCACCACCGAAGAAGAGAACTGACTGCTGCTGTTGTTGTTGTTGTTGTTGTTGAGCAGATGCTGTCCACCGTGTTGAACATCATCATCTTCGAGGACTGCAGGAACCAGTGGTCCATGTCTCGTCCTCTGCTCGGCCTCATCCTGCTCAACGAGAAGGTGTGTGTGTGTATTACCTCTGTGTGTGTGTGTGTGTGTGTGTGTGTCTGTGTGTGTGTGTGTGTGTCTGTGTGTGTGTGTGTGTGTGTGTGTGTGTGTGTGTGTATTACCTCTGTGTGTGTGTGTGTGTGTGTGTGTGTGTGTGTGTGTGTGTGTGTGTGTGTGTGTGTGACGTCTGTCTGTGTGTGTGTATTACCTGTGTGTGTGTGTGTGTGTGTGACGTCTGTCTGTCTGTGTGTGCGTGTGTGTGTGTGCGTGTATTACCTCTGTCTGTGTGTGTGTGTGTGTGTGTGTGTGTGTGTGTGTGTGTGTGTGTGTGTGTGTGTCGCTGACTGTGTGTGTGTGTGTGTGTGTGTGTGTGTGTGTGTGTGTGTGTACTACCAACGTGTGTGTGTGTATATACTACCAACGTGTGTGTGTGTGTGTTTATACTACCAATGTGTGTGTGTTTGTGTGTGTGTGTATATACTACCAACGTGTGTGTGTGTGTGTGTGTGTGTGTATATACTACCAACGTGTGTGTGTGTGTGTGTGTATATACTACCAACGTGTGTGTGTGTGTGTGTGTGTGTGTATATACTACCAACGTGTGTGTGTGTGTGTGTGTGTGTGTGTGTGTGTGTGTGTGTATATACTACCAATGTGTGTGTGCGTGTGTATACTACCAACATGTGTGTGTGTGTGTGTGTGTTTATACTACCAATGTGTGTGTGTTTGTGTTTATACTACCAACACGTGTGTGTGTGTGTTTATACTACCAATGTGTGTGTGCGTGTGTGTATACTACCAACACGTGTGTGTGTGTGTTTATACTACCAATGTGTGTGTGCGTGTGTGTATACTACCAACACGTGTGTGTGTGTGTGTGTGTTTATACTACCAATGTGTGTGTGCGTGTGTGTGTGTGGTTCCTCCAGTACTTCGCTGACCTGAGGAACAGCATTGTGAACAGCCAGCCTCCAGAGAAACAGCAGGCGATGCATTTATGCTTTGAGAACCTGATGGAGGGAATCGAACGGAACCTACTAACGAAGAACCGGGACAGGTCTGTCTGCCTGTCTGTCTGCCTGTCTGTCTGCCTGTCTGTCTGTCTGTCTGTCTGCCTGTTTATAATTTAATAAATCAGTTCAGATCAAAATAATTTACCTTTACATTTCTAATAGTATCATAATCACAACCTGTCTCTCCACCCGTCTGTCTGCAGGTTCACTCAGAACCTGTCTGTCTTCAGGAGGGAGGTGAACGACAGCATGAAGAACTCGACGTACGGCGTCAACAGCAACGACATGATGAGCTGACATTCCAGAGTCTCACCTGCAGACAGAGCCCCCCCACCCCCTCCTACCCCCCCTCTGCATCACCCCCATCCCCCCCGGGCCCGGATGCCTGGGGGTCACGTCGTACGGGATCGTTGGTTAACTCCACCTCCTTTTTGATATAAGCATATATAAATATATACAGATCTATTTTAAAGCGATGGTCGACTCGTCTGGCTGTTCTAACAGAGGGGGGGGGGGTAACAGGAAGTGGGGGTAAACGTAGTAATCCGCTTCTGCCTGCCTTGTATAGAAACACAGAAACACGTGTACATTTCTTTTGGTAACGTTTTGAACTGTTTATAACGATTTCAACACAAAGAGACGAAGAAAAAGTTACAAAAAAACAACAACTGTGTGATTGAGCTTTTTACAGTGTAGCGAGTTAGTGCACCTGTCTGTCTGCGTGGGGAGGGGGGGGGGGCTCCACAGGAAGTGGGGCGGGGGGGTACACACTAACACAAAGGGATCAGAGCGTCCATGTTGTACATTTTACTGAAGTCTCTGAAGGGATGTAAATATCCTCCGAGCAGCAGACGGGCTCAAGGGACAACCCGTCTGTCTGTCTACCTGTCTGTCTCGCTCACTAAGACACATTCACATTCTGCGCCTCCTCTTTTAGTTTTAATAACTTCTTTTCAGCCACGGAAAACTGAATAATCTCGTTTTAAAGTAGTTTCACATTTTTAATGACGCGGCGGTCCAGAAATGAGACGAAGCGATTTCACGGGAGCAGTAATCAATGAAGCTATTGATCCTTTATTATATTTATAGCACTAATTTTTTTTTTTTCTCAATGAATCTATAAAATGCCAGATTCCCAAAGCAGAAGTATTAAATGTTTCGTTTTGTCCGACAATCCAAAAGTAAAAGATCATAAATGACGATATGTAAATCCTCTCGTTTTGTGCATTTCTGTGGATCAATGAATCCATTAATCACAAACGCAAACGTCTTCAGGTCTCAGAAGAGATGAACCCATGAAGAAAGCTGCTGGTCCTTTTCACTTTAGTAGACTCGGCGACAGGTTGAACATCAGAATCTCCCCTCATGGACCCGGTAGACCCGGTAGACCTGGTCCCGGTCCCCACCTGTCGGCATCAGGGTCTCCGCTCGTCCCCCTTCTGGACCGCCGGGTGCAGTTTCCACCATTTTGTTTACACTCTGGATTCCTCGGACCAGGTTTTGGGACTGCCCCCCCCTCCCCCCTTTTAGGTCCTGCAGTGGAGTCCTTCTTGGTGTGCGTGTGTGCGTTGTGTGTGTGTGTGTGTGCGAGTGTGTGTGTGTGTGTGGCGTCTCATGGTGCTGCGAACCCACGATGGAGCTCAAACAGGTCTGAAGGAACCAGAAGGATCTGAAGACCTGAACGTGTACAAAAATGGCGGACCGGAGTCTCTGAGCAACTAGTTGCTCCACGATGTTGCTGCTAACTGTTTGTGACAACTGGCTCGTTGTGTCGGCCCTCCTGGTGTGTGTCCTGAGGTGGACGTTGGGTCCTAGAGTCTGTCTGCTACGTTGTGTTTGCATCGTGACTGCAAATAAACCTCATCAGTTTTTACTCCTCGGCTCCGTCTTCATATGTAATGTTTATATTTAATGTTTATATGTAATGTCTATATTTACTGTTTCTAATATTACCGACTCATACGGAGCCCCAACAGATTAAGATACAGAATCAATACTTTAATCGGCCATATTCAATTCAATTATTTAAATCCCATCATTTTGATTCTGAGCATCAGAATCCTCAACGTGGTTATTTTTATTATTATGAACACAATATTGAGAAAAATGCATCACACTTTATTTGTAATTTCCACGGTTACAAGGAAACAAAACAAACAACTTTACCGTAAATACAAAATGAGAAAATAAAAAGTTAATCTTTCTGGATCCTGGAGGTCCTGAGCGGTGGTTACTGGTTACTGGTTGGTGGTTACTGGTTGGTGGTTACTGGTTACTGGTTACTGGTTGGTGGTTACTGGTTCTTTTTGAGACGAGCTCTTTGACCGATTGGCCAAGAACACGGTGTCGTTGTAACCTTCTCGGTTTCGGGCGACTTCAACAGCAAAGAACTGAGTCCTGGTGGCTGAAAACATAAAAACATGAATGCATTTGTTGTAAATAATAACAATAGGTTCCACAGTGAGATGTAACGCACCAAAGATGGTGTTCTCCTCGGTGTAATCTTTCTCACAGTCCAGACGGAGCAGAGTGCCGTAGTTGAAATCCTCGATGAGTCCTTCAAACTGGTTGCAGAAAGGACGCCACGTCTGCAACCGGTAGACGTTAAATAGTTTAACGTTAAATAGTGAAATAACAAAACAATCCAATGTAGAACGCTGAATTAAATAAATCTCACGGTTGGTTTTAGAGAGCTGATTGTGAACAAACTGAAATCAGTGATTTTGTTAGTTTCATAAACTAGAAGCTCAAAGTGTGTGTGTGTGTGTGTGTGTGTGTGTGTGTGTGTGTGTGTGTGTGTGTGTGTGTGTGTGTGTGTGTGTGTGTGTGTGTGTGTGTGTGTGTGTGTGTGTGTGTGTGTGTGTCCGTCCATATCCTCATCCTCCTTGGCCTGCTCGGTCCTCTGCTTTTGTGGAGAATAAATAGAACCTGGTTTGGTGCTATATATATATATATATATATATATATATATATATATATATATATATATATATATATATAATAACCTCCTTGGCCTGCTCAGACTTCAGGTCCTCCGTCTTCAGCAGCTTGATGTCGAGCTCCTTGAACGTTCCTCTGAAGGTCGAGTAGATTTCATCGTCCAGCTTCGTCAGTTTCAGGAACTTTGGCTCGACTGCAGAAATGAGCTGAAGAAGAAGAAGAAGAGTTTTACTTCCTCTGTTGATGGTTCACAATAAACATACTGACACACACACACACAAACACACACACACACACATATATATATTGTGGTCCCACTATAACACAGAGATCACAGTATATTCATTTATTCTACTAGTCCTCATGTTTATACATAATATAATACTACCCTGTAATATTTCATTATATTTGATTCCTATATGTTATATATACACTTCAGCACTATTTTATATACTAAATATGAATTTAACATCACTTTTTTTTCTATACATTTGTGAGCAATGCACTAGTAATTGAAAACATATCTGTGATCATCATAAATACTCTAATCAATAATTAATGCGTTCAATTTAACCATTAGAGCTCTATATTTAATAATTAGAGTAGACCTCGGCGTGGTTGTAGGACTTCATGTGAAGTATATTAGTTGATATAATATATTTCTATAAAGAGGACTCACGTTGAAGTAGACCTCGGCGTGGTTGTAGGCCTTCATCGCCCACATGACTTCCAGCTGCGGCTGAAAGAAGAAAAAGAAGGAAATATTGATACTGTACATTTAGGCATGCAACACTTTAATAACATTATTATTATTATTATTATTATTATTATGTCTCCTCTCTGGAACTCTACTTTAATACAAGTACACATTCTGGTTAATATGAAGTACTGATGACATCACAGTGTACTTTCACGGTGTACTTTACTGTGTACATGAGTACTTTACTGTGTACACCACGGTGTACTTTACTGTGTACTTTACTGTGTACATGAGTACTTTACTGTGTACACCACGGTGTACTTTACTGTGTACTTTGCTGTGTACATCACTGTGTACTTTACTGTGTACATCACTGTGTACATCACTGTGTACTTTGCTGTGTACTTTACTGTGTACTTCACTTTAGATGTGAATACTTCCTCAACCACTCACATAAATATAAAATATGAAAGAAACACTTACGTCATTCACGAACTCGTCAGCTGGGCGAGACAGCGCATGAGCAGCTGCTGAAACTCCGCCCACTCCCTGTGAACCCAGAACACATCACTACTATTGTTATTAAATATAGTAGTTATATATCAATATTAATACCAATACAATGAATATTGACATAAATAAAAGGAATATTAATATAAATAAAAGGAATATTAATATAATTAAAAAGGAATAGTAATATAAATACAAGGAATAGTAATATCAATAAAAAAGGTATATTAATATAAATACAATGAATATTAATATAAATACAAGGAATATTAATATCAATACAATATCAATATCAATAAAAGGAATATTAATATCAATAAAAGCTACGTTGTTTATTTATTAGCGTCTAGAAGATGAGCCCAAATGATTCAAACGACTTTAAAACGATAACGTGCTGCTCCCTGATGATGTCACACATGTGACGTCATGAGAACATGTGTTTCCCTCTCAACTAGCTAGCATTAGCGCCATTAGCTCCCTGTGGCACTCCGGTAAACCTCTAATCTTCGCATCTCTCGGGCTGCTTTCTGCGTGTTTGCTGAAGCCAAACGGCGATAAAAAAGATATCAGAAGACCTCACGAGAGACGATAGAGAGCACGTGATTCCTACCAGAGAGGCCAGCATATCATCCGACGCCATTTCGCTCAACCAAAGATCGTCTATGAGGTTGAGATGCACTACTACGCATGCGCTTTTCGTTCTAATTTGTCTCCCAAGAGCAATAGCGATGAAACACCAGAGCAGAGATAATACATAATATAAATATTAAATATATTATTGTATATGTAATGTTATTATATGGGTCACTATTCTGCGTATGGATCCCTACGGCTCGTGACACTAACACACCGTTGAGGGCGCACTACCGTCGAACGGAGTGAACTATCGCTTTTATTTTTCTAATCTCTGTGCTGAACTTTGACTCCTCGGTTCGTCACGTGCTTTAAAGGGCCAGTGTCGCAGTTAAAGAAGAAACAAACATACAACAAATCTAAATATTTCTTCATATTCTCAGAAATCGTCAACAACTTTAACTTTTTAATATGATGAACTAGAATTTATTTTACCATTTTCTACTTTAAATTACTTGTGGACAAACGAAAGAATATATTTAGTGAGAAAATGTCATAAATTTGAATATTATAAATATAAATAAATACATTGTTAACTTACTAATTATTTTTAGTAATTTTGATATAGATTAATTCAAATTGACAGAATTATTTTTATTTGAATTTAAAGAATATATTATTACATTATGACATCAATAAATACAGAATAATGTCTGTTTTAGAGTTTATGTTATTAAAGTGTATTTCATTTAATTTCTTTAAGCCTCATTATTTAGATTTCTTTATTTAAATTCATATTATAGAGTCTCCGTATCATAACTATTTATATTATACATCAAATTTATATACATCAAATATTCCGTTATGTCAAACTTATTTTTCGTTATTAAGTGACAGCAGGAATCAAAGTGTTTATTGCACCACCTGGTGGACAAAAGGTCAACTTCATGTTTTATTTCGAGCACAAATGTCAGATTACATGTTTTATTGTAAAATAATAAATAAATACAGGGACAAAAATACATACAGAACTATTTAAATAGAATAAAAACAATAGAGACAAACAGCTCGAGGTTATTAAAATGTTTTAGCTTTAATACGAACCTATTGATTATTGTCTCCTCTCAATAATCAATTATCAACTGGATGTGATAGTCCATCATATTAATATTAATATGTTTAATTATGTGGAGTCATCATAACACATCTTCCTCCCCCGCCCTCCTCCTCCTCCTCCTCTCCTCTCCTCCGCCCTTCCTCCTCCGCCCTCCTCGGCTCGAGCAGGAGAGGAGCGTCCCGTCGGTCTCCTGGTCCTGGTCCTGGTCTTGGTCCTGGTCTTGGTCCTGGTCTTGGTCCTGGTTCTGGATATCTTCCGGCTGTGTGGGATTTATTCTGTTTGGAGGTGAGAGGACCGAGACCCGCAGGCTCCGGTCCCGTTGAACCGGATCCTTCAGGCCGTGTTTTTATCGTGTTGCTGCAGACGCACTTGCCTCCTCTTCCTCCTCTTCCTCCTCCATCTCCCTCGTGAGCTTCTGTCCACGTCGAAGGATCCGTTTGATCAGATTATTAATGTGTGTGTGTATGAATGCTCATCATATATATATATATATATATATATATATATATATATATATATATATATATATATATATATATATATGTATATGTATGTATCATCACAATAATAACAACACGTCGCGTGTTTCCGATCAGCGGATCGATTCTCAGTTTCGTTGATTATTAGAAAACAGAGAACATGCTTTAAATGATTAGATATAATCATAATCATGATAATATTATTAATATAACGCATTTAAGGAGGAACCGGATATAATATGTAATCTCTTTAAATTGTAATGAGTTGTGTCATTTACTGAAATGTAAATATACAATATTATATATTATGTTATTATTATATTATTTTAATATCTTATGTGTCCTAAACTCAAATATATTCACTTTCTATTCAATGCAGGAAACTTATTGATTACCTGATTGATTGGTTCTCATTCCTCCAAAACATCACAGAAATACTTGTATTCATAAAATGTGATTTAAAATGAGCATAAGATATTTCATATTGTCAGAAAATAATTAATTTAGTTCATGCTTAGTTACAAATATAGTTATAGTTATACATACAGTAAATAATATAGTTATAAATATAGTTATACATAAAGTTAATAATATAGTTATGAATATATTTATAAATATATGTTATAAATATAGTTATAAATAAAGTTATAAATAAAGTTATAAATATAGTTATGAATATAGTTAATACATAGTTATAAATAAAGTTAATAATATATTTAATAAATATAGGAGAGGAGGAGAGGAGGAGAGGAGAGAAGGAGAAGAGAGGGCTCAGAGATTAAAATATTGATTTATTTATTTTACTGAAATTAAATTAAATGGAAAAAGTACTCTGATCGTTTATTTCAGTAAAAGTACAAATACCTCAAACTAAAAGTACAGAAGTATAATCAGGTAAAAGTATTTCAAGTATCAAAAGTATAAGTACTGCTTCTTTCACATTGTTATATTATAATATGTAATACATATTAATTATATATATATATATATATATATATATATATATATATATATATATATATATATATATATATATATATATATTAGAATAGAATAGAATCATCTTCTATTATGACATCATTGCCATAAAACCAGAGTTTAGACGTCCGTCAACATGAAGCTAATTAGCTTAGCTTAGCATAAAGAGCTCCATAAAACAGGATCCGGTTCTGGACTGAAGGTCCAGGTTTGTCTGAGGAAACTGATCTGGAGTCAGTTTGAAACAGGAAGTCTGGAGGAGGAGCCAAACCAGAGATGACTGTTGAGGACTGGCAGGGCGTTGGCCCGTCTGGAGGAGGAGATAGGGAGGAGGAGGAGGAGGAGGAGGAGGAGGAGGAGGAGGAGGAAAGAGACGACACAACATGAGGACTTTCTCCTTCAGCAGAGACAGAAGAGCTTTCATGTTGTTTAAGGTTCCCTCCTCCTCTCCTCCTCTTCCTCCTCCTCTTCGTCCTGGTCGAGTTCAGACTTAACTTTGATGTATAATTACACCCTTAATGCAGTATTATTTATAGTAATTATATTTATTGTAATTCTGATTCTCAGTTTTCTTTAGTTTGTATAACAACGTGATCTGTTGACCAATAGGAAGCCGTCTGGACAGAGCTGATCTCTGATTGGACGGAACAGACGAATCACTTTCATTAGTCCTCGTCACATGACTCATTAACGAAACATCTGTATTTAATAAACTAATTGTTTCTGTTGCAGCTGGTTCAAACCAACAGGAGGAAGGTTTCTCTACAGCCATGCAGAAGGTAATCAATAACCAATCATCAATAACCAATCATCAATCATTAATAACCAACACATAAGGCTGAGCCCCACAGAGGAAACTCATTTCGGCCGCTTGTATCCGAGACCTCGTTCTTTCGGTCATAGGTGAGGGTCGGAAACGTAGACCACGTTTTCACCAAGACGGTCCGGTGCAGCGCCTGAACAAGACCCCGAGATACTTGAACTCCTTCGCTTGGGGTAGGCACTGTGTCCCCACCTGGAGGGAGCAATCCACCGGTTTCCGGCAGAGCACCATGGCCTCAGATTTGGAGGTGCTGACTCTCATCCCCACCGCCCGAGGAGGCAAACAGGACCACATCGTCTGCAAACAGTAGAGAGGTGACCCAGAGACCCCGAACCTGATGGTCTCCGCCTCCCGGCTGCGTCTAGATATCCTGTCCATGAAAGTCACGAACAGGACCGGTGATAAAGGGCAGCCCTGGCGGAGGCCAACACCCACCGGGAACGTGTTTGACTTACTACCGAGGATACGAACACAGCTCCTACTGCAGGGGTACAGAGACCGGATGGCCCGTGCCAACGGGTCCGGCACCCCATACTCCCGCAGCACCCCCCACAAAAACTCCCAAGGGACCCGGTCGAAAGCCTTCTCCAAGTCTACAAAGCACATGTAGACTGGTTGGGCGAACTCCCAGGACCCCTCCAGTAGTCTTGCGAGGGTAAAGAGCTGGTCCACTGCTCGTCTTGAATCTGAGGTTCGACAAGCGGTCGGCGCCTCCTTTCAGCACCCTGGCAGAAGCTTTCCCTGGGAGGCTGAGTAGTGTGACACCCCAATAGTTCAGCACATTCTCCGGTCCCTCTTCTTGAAGATGGGAACCACCACCCCGGTCTGCCAGTCCATGGGCTCTGTTCCAGACCCCCATGCGACACTGAAGCCAAGACAGCCCAACAATGTCCAGCGCCTTCAGCATCTCAGGGCGGATCTCATCCCCCCGGGCCACCAAGGAGCTTTTTGACTACCTTAGTGGCCTCCGCCAGTGATATGGGTGCAACCACCCCAAGTCTTCAGGTGGTGCCCCCTCTCCAGGGGACATGTTGGCCGGGTTTAGGAGTTCCTCAAAGTGCTCTTTCCACCGCCCGGTGATATGATATGACTTTCCGACCACAGCTCCTAGCGGCCGCGTCCACAATAGAGGCTTTGAACACGGTCCACTTAGATTCCATGTCCCCAACCTCCCTACCTCAGATAGAAAGATGAGTAAAAAGACTTCACCTGCTAAATGTGTCTTTGTCTCAGGTGGAGGGACGGGGGACTCCGGTCCACCTGCCTGCACCCGGAGGCCCGAGCGCCCCGGGGTCTCCTGCTCCGGGCATCATGGTGAACACCCGCTGCAACACACCTGACACACACCTGACACACACCTGACACACACCTGACACACACCCGCTGCAACACACCCGACATACACCTGCTGCAACACACACCTGACACACAACTGAAACACACCTGACATACACCTGACACACAATTTGAGAACCACTCGTGTGTGTGTGTGTGTGTGTGTGTGTGTGTGTGTGTGTGTGTGTGTGTGTGTGTGTGTGTGTGTGTGTGTGTGTGTGTGTGTGTTTGTGTGTGTGTGTGTGTGTGTGTGTGGTGCAGGCGAGGGTGAACGACCATGTTGTGGGCTACAGAGACCTGGCAGCTCTGCCCAGAGATAAAGCGATCCTTCAGGTGGAGAGACCCGACCTGATGAGCTACTCACCTCACCTCACCTTCTCCCCCCTCGACCCGCCCCGCAGACAAGTACACACACACACACACATACACACACGCACATACACACACGCACACACACACGCACATTCTCACACGCACACACGCACATTCGCACACGCACACACACACGCACGCAGATACGCACACGTACGCACACGCACGTACACGCACACACACACACACTAAACACCTGAAACACCTGCAGAAACGTTCAGGTGAAGTCTCTCCATTATTAATTTTATCAAAAGATCGTGATAAAATACAAACATTTAAGTAAACAACAACAAGATTAAAAAGAATACAAACATTCATTATAAACTATACCATCTATGTTTGAATGTATTTAGTCAAATAACACAAACCTGTCTCTCTGTCTTTTTGTCTCTCTGTCTCTTTGTGTCTTTGTGTCTTTGTCTTTTTGTCTTTTTGTCTCTTTGTCCCTTTGTCCCTTTGTGTCTCTTTGTCCCTTTGTGTCTCATTGTATCATCGTGTCGCTTTGTCTCTTTGTCTTTTTGTGTCCTTTGTGTATTTGTGTATTTTGTGTTATCTCTTTGCCTTTTTGTGTTTATTTGTCTCTTTGTGTCAACGTGTCTCTTTGTGTCTTTATCTCTTCATCTCCTTTGTGTGTTTGTGTCTCTTTGTGTTTTTGTGTCTCTTTGTTTCTTTGTCTCTTTGCGCCATCGTGTCTCTTTGTGTCTTTGTCTCTTTGCGTCATCATGTCTCTTTGTATCATCGTGTCTCTTTGTATCATCGTGTCTCTTTGTATCATCGTGTCTCTTTGTATTATCGTGTCTCTTTGTGTCTTTGTCTCTTTGCGTCATCATGTCTCTTTGTCTCATCGTGTCTCTTTGTATCATCGTGTCTCTTTGTGTCTTTGTCTCTTTGCGTCATCGTGTCTCTTTGTATCACCGTGTCTCTTTGTATCATCGTGTCTCTTTGTATCATCGTGTCTCTTTGTGTCTTTGTCTCTTTGTATCATCGTGTCTCTTTGTATCATCGTGTCTCTTTGTGTCTTTGTCTCTTTGTATCATCGTGTCTCTTTGTGTCTTTGTCTCTTTGCGTCATTGTGTCTCTTTGTGTCTGCAGAGGTCTCTGTCTCCTCCCGCCTCGTCTCCCACGATGTATCATGAGGTAAGACTTCCTGCCTCCATCTGATGATGATGATGATGATGATGATGATGATGATGATGATGATGATGATGATGATGATGATGATGATGTAAATCGAGAGTTTTGAATATGTTTCATGAGTAGATGAACCCTCCATGAGTCGGGGGGGGGGGGGGGGGGTCCTCATGTTCTGCTCTTCGTCTTCAATCTCGTCTTCATCTTCGTCTCCGTCAGAGTTCACAAGGAGACATTTTAATGTCAATAAGGGATATTGTGCATTTATTAGAGACTGTTAATCTCAACAATATATAATAACATAGTCATATAATGTATCACTAATGTTAATCAATGAAGATGAATCATGTTTCATTAGTTTATTATTGAAGTTTATTCAGATGAGTTTCTGTTTCATCTGCAGGTGAAGGAGCGCAGAGCAGAGAGCGACAGCGGCTCCCCTGCTGGTTCAACGCTGCAACTGCAGGCTGGAAGGAGGAGCAGCCAGCAGCACTTCCACAGACCAGGTACACACACACACACACACACACACACACACACACACAGAGACACACACACACACACACACACACACACACACACACACAGACACAGAAACACACACACAAACGTTTCAATAAATTTGACCTTTGACATTAAATGTTTTCAGATAACGGAGCGAATATCTACAGGAAACCTCCCATCTACAAGCATGGTGAGCTCTTCATCTTCTTCACCTTTATAATCTTTGCTATCTTCAGCATACTCTTCATCTTCACCATCTTCTTCACTGTTTCTGTGTTTACTCTTCTTCATCACATTGTTACTCTTCTTCATCACATTGTTACTCTTCCTCATCATTTTGTTACTCTTCATCATGTTGTTACTCTTCTTCATCATTTTGTTACTCTTCATCACATTGTTACTCTTCATCACATTGTTACTCTTCATCATGTTGTTACTCTTCATCACATTGTTACTCTTCATCATGTTGTTACTCTTCATCATTTTGTTACTCTTCATCATGTTGTTACTCTTCTTCATCATGTTGTTACTCTTCATCATGTTGTTACTCTTCTTCATCACATTGTTACTCTTCATCACATTGTTACTCTTCATCATGTTGTTACTCTTCATCACATTGTTACTCTTCATCATGTTGTTACTCTTCATCATTTTGTTACTCTTCATCATGTTGTTACTCTTCTTCATCATGTTGTTACTCTTCATCATGTTGTTACTCTTCTTCATCACATTGTTACTCTTCTTCATCATGTTGTTACTCTTCTTCACATTGTTACTCTTCATCATATTGTTACTCTTCTTCATCACATTGTTACTCTTCATCATGTTGTTGCTCTTCTTCATCACATTGTTACTCTTCTTCACATTGTTACTCTTCATCATGTTGTTACTCTTCTTCATCACATTGTTACTCTTCATCATGTTGTTACTCTTCTTCACATTGTTACTCTTCTTCATCACATTGTTACTCTTCATCATGTTGTTACTCTTCTTCATCACATTGTTACTCTTCTTCATCATGTTGTTACTCTTCTTCACATTGTTACTCTTCATCATGTTGTTACTCTTCTTCATCACATTGTTACTCTTCATCATGTTGTTACTCTTCTTCACATTGTTACTCTTCATCACATTGTTACTCTTCTTCATCATGTTGTTACTCTTCATCATGTTGTTACTCTTCATCATGCTGTTACTCTTCTTCACATTGTTACTCTTCATCATGTTGTTACTCTTCTTCTTCACATTGCTACTCTTCATCATGCTGTTACTCTTCATCATGTTGTTACTCTTCATCATGCTGTTACTCTTCTTCTTCACATTGTTACTCTTCATCATGTTGTTACTCTTCTTCTTCACATTGTTACTCTTCATCATGTTGTTACTCTTCTTCTTCACATTGTTACT
>JBAMJR010000037.1:5195000-5217500 GCA_038501785.1 Myoxocephalus aenaeus | reverse complement strand
TCATGTTTCTGTTGTTTGATGTAAAGAAGTCAAATAAATCTGAGAACCAGCTTCTGTTCTGCGTACTGTTCCTTTAAGATGACATCATGACCTTTATTGATCAGAAGTGAACATTAATGATCAGATAAACCAGTTTTTACAGGATCTTCAATAAAAACACATGATTTTATTTGAATTATTGATCAAAGGACGATAGGAGCCGATATCGTGTTAATAATGTGAGAACAAACAACAAACAACTCGCATCTTTGAGTTTATATTTATTGAATTGTTTTGGGAGATCTTATGAATGCAGTCTTACAATTATAATTTCATTAAACATCAGTTTGACAAAAGATGTCGAGGTTTTACTCATTAAAATAGTTTTTATATTAAATCGTATCATTTGTATTATTTGTTCTTTGGTTTATGGAACAAATAAAACACACAATTATCTTTAATGTTGAATTTGAGCTTCTCCGTATTTATATATATCACTGCACCTTATATTTTATTTTGTTACACATTTATTTATACACGAGAACATGGGAGGAGTCCTCCCCGAACTCCTCCCATGTTCGAGTTTTAGCATCCATAGCTCCCACCGCAGCTGCAGCCCTTCCCAGTTCTTCCTCACTACACGTTTGGGCTTGCCAGGTCTTTCTAGCCGACTCCCCCGCCATCTGATCCAACTCACCACCAGGTGGTGATCAGGTGACAGCGCTGCTCCTCTCTCCACCCGAGAGTCCAAGACATACGGCCGCAGATCAGATGATACGATTACAAAGTCCATCATTGATCTCCGGCCTCAGGTGTTCTGGTACCAGGTAACTAGAATCCGTGTGCTGTTATTCATCAGGTTTTTTTTTAACCGCTCTTAGTCTGGGCTCTCTCTCCCGAGACCCGTTTGCCTTGGGAGACCCTACCAGGGGCTGATGCCCCGGACAACATAGCTCTCAGGATCACTGAGACACTCAAACTCCTTCACCGCATTAAGGTGGTGATTCGTGAAGGACGCCATTCGGCAGCTCAGGAAGGGAAAGCAGGGCTTACCCCAGGATGTTATCAGTGGGGGAGGGGAACTGCTGACCCGGACGGGGATATCGTCGGGCAGTGGAAAGAGCACTTTGAGGAACTCCTAAACCCGGCCAACATGTCCCCTGGAGAGGGGGCAGCGCCTGAAGACTTGGGGTGGTTGCACCCATATCACTGGCGGAGGCCACTAAGGTAAAAAAGCTCCTTGGTGGCCCGGGGGGATGAGATCTGGAGATGCTGAAGGCGCTGGACGTTGTTGGGCTGTCTTGGCTGACGCGCCTCTTCAATGTCGCATGGGGGTCTGGAACAGAGTCCATGGACTGGCAGACCGGGGTGGTGGTTCCCATCTTCAAGAAGAGGGACCGGAGAATGTGCTGAACTATCGGGGTGTCCCACTACTCAGCCTCCCAGGGAAAGCTTCTGCCAGGGTGCTGAAAGGAGGCGCCGACCGCTTGTCGAACCTCAGATTCAAGACGAGCAGTGGACCAGCTCTTTACCCTCGCAAGACTACTGGAGGGGTCCTGGGAGTTCGCCCAACCAGTCTACATGTGTTTGTAGACTTGGAGAAGGCTTTCGACCGGGTCCCTCTGGGGGGTTTGTGGGGGGCGCTGCGGGAGTATTGGGTACGCCTGCAGTAGGAGCTGTGTTCGTATCCTCGGTAGTAAGTCAGACACGTTCCTGGTGGGTGTTGGTCTCCGCCAGGGCTGCCCTTTATCACCGGTCCTGTTTGTGACTTTCATGGACAGGATATCTAGACGCAGCCGGGAGGCGGAGACCATCAGGCTCGGGGTCTCTGGGTCACCTCTCTGCTGTTTGCAGACGATGTGGTCCTGTTTGCCTCCTCGGGCGGTGGGGATGAGAGTCAGTGCCTCCAAATCTGAGGCCATGGAGCTCTGCCGGAAACCGGTGGACTGCTCCCTCCAGGTGGGTCCACAGTGCCTACCCCAAGCGAAGGAGTTCAAGTATCTCAGGGTCTTGTTTTACTGCTGCAGCCGATGCAGCTGTCGATCTCCCGCTCCACCTTACCCTCACTCGTGAACAAGCGCTGCACCGACCCTCACCTATGACTATAGGGTCAGGAGCTCGGACATCAGGAGGGAGCTTGGAGTCGAGTCGCTGCTCCTTCGTGTCGAAAGGAGTCAGCTGAGGTGGTTCTGGCCTCTAGTCAGGATGCCTCCCATTAGAGGTTTTCCAGGTGCCTCCCAGACCCCGGGGAAGACCCAGGACTCGCTGGAGGGATTATATCTCCCAGCTGGCCTTGGAACGCCTCGGGATCCCCCAGAATGAGCTGGAACATGTTGAGGGTGAGAGCTGCTGGACCTGCTGCCACTGAGACCCGACCCCGGATAAGCGGATGAAAATAGATGGATGGATGATTTGTTTTTATTGTAGTTCAGACAATTTTACGCTGCTTTGTATCTCTAGTTATTAATCTGAATTAATAATAGTTATTGAAACTGTATCAGGTATAAATGATTAATAATATGAATTATAGTATTATAGGAGATGTATCAGGCAGAAATGATGAATAATATTAAATAATACATTATTATTGGACATGTATCAAATATAAATGATTCATAATATGATTTAATAATAGTTATTGAACATGTTTCAGGTATAAATGACCAATAATATGAATTAAGTTATTGAATATGTATCAGGTATAAATTACCAATAATATGAATCAATAATAATTATTGGACATGTATCAGGTATAAATTACCAACAATATGAATTAGGTTATTGAATATGTATCAGGTATAAATGATTAATAATATGAATCAATTATTATTGGACATGTATAAATTACATTGTGTCGTGTTCTAACTCCCCCGTACGATCTTCATCATCATCATCTTCATCATGCACTGGAGCTGCTGCAGGTAATGAAGAGGAGGGCTGGTGTTGCTAGGGAACAACACCTCCCACGCCAGCCTGTGATTGGCCGGCGCTCTGCGAGGTGTCCCTGAACGCAGCGCTGGACAGAAACACGAGAGCGTTCACTTTTCTGTTTGTTTATTTGAATGAAGTGAAACATCGACAGATTCTTTTTGTTTTCATCTTTTAAATTTAGCTGCAAAGAAACAAAGAACCGTTGCTTTAATCTGAAAGTTTCTGTACATTCTGTGAGATATGTTCTGAGAGAACAGAAGTCAGAAAGAGGCCTCGAACCCACCGCCAAAACAAGGATTACATGAAAGCCCCGGCCCCCCACATGCCCCGCCCCCCCCCCCCCCCCTGGGGTTAAAGGGTTCTCCCCTTCAGTCAAACTGGGTTCTCCTGCTGCAGGTCAGAACCTCTTTGGGTTTCTGAACCCTTCAGAGGGACCAGAAGCTTTGGATTCAGTCAGGACTCAAGGTCCACTTACTGGCTTCCTCTGGAGCATTCTACCACATCATCATCATCATCATCATCATCATCGTTAAGCCCACAAGTGAATCTAGAGTTTGGTTTTTGTTTCAAACCTGAACAATGAAGCCCAGTTTTACTCAAACAGAAAACCCTTTACCCCCCCCCCCAGGATAATAACCCAAATATACCCCCCCAAGGATAATAACCCTAAATCTACCCCCCCAAGGATAATAACCCTAAATCTATATGTTGTAAAAAACAAAAGAAGCCGTCACATTGAAAAGAGGGAACAGTTCAAATGTACAAATATAATAATATAATATAAATGTCAATACTCGCTCCGCAGAGCTCAGTCAGACCATTGGCATGAGAAGGGATGGATTTATGAACGTGTGTGTGTGAGCGTGCGTGTGTGTGTGGGCGTGTGTGTGTGTGTGTGTGTGTGCGTGCATGGGCGTGTTTGTGTGTGGGCGTGTGTGTGTGTGTGTGCACGGACACAGCGTCATTTCCTCCCCCGCCAAAATAAGACGCTGATAGAAAGAAAGATGTCGTCCCAGAAACCAACAGACTGTAAGGTGGGTTTGCCAGAGCAGAACCAGAACCAGACCTGGATCAGACCGGAACCAGAACCAGACCGGAACCAGAACCAGACCTGGATCAGACCGGAACCAGAACCAGACATGGATCAGACCGGAACCAGAACCATACATGGATCAGACCGGAACCGGATCAGACCAGATGGTTGCGATTCAGCAGGTTCAGTCCTCAACTATGATATTTAATAGATGAAATAAATTAAGCACGATGAGCGTCGCTCTGAACGGCTTCTTCTCCTGCTCTTAAAAGAGAGAAGGGGGGAGGGAAGGAAGCAAGGAGAGGAGGAAGGAGAGGAGGCAATAAGGTGGAGGAGAGGAGGGAGGATAGAGAGGAGGGAGAAGAGGAGGGAGAATAGAGAGGAGGGAGAATAGGGAGGAGGAGGGAGAGGAGGCAATAGGGGAATAGGGAGGAGAGGAGGGAGAATAGGTGGGAGTAGGGGGGGCTGTAGACAGGAGTAGGTGGGAGTAGGGGGGGCTGTAGACAGGAGTAGGTGGGAGTAGGGGGGGGCTGTAGACAGGAGTAGGTGGGAGTAGGTGGGAGTAGGGGGGGCTGTAGACGGGAGTAGGTGGGAGTAGGTGGGAGTAGGGGGGGCTGTAGACAGGAGTAGGTGGGAGTAGGGGGGGCTGTAGACAGGAGTAGGTGGGAGTAGGTGGGAGTAGGGGGGGCTGTAGACAGGAGTAGGTGGGAGTAGGGGGGGCTGTAGACGGGAGTAGGTGGGAGTAGGTGGGAGTAGGGGGTTAGGCCTGTGCGTTGGTGCCGTTCTTGTCTGGGGGCCCCGGGCTGGCCGGCAGGTTGTTGGGGGCCGGCGGCTCCTGCTTGCTGTCCCGGCGCGGCGGCATCCTCTCGTTGATGCGGTCCAGACCTCGAGCCTCCTCGAAGCTCTGGATCTTGTGCAGCGGGTCTTGAATGACTGAAGGAAGAGGACCACGTCAGAGACCCGAGACCACGCCTCCATTATGTATGTATAGAATATCACTTAGTTAGTTGTTACTGGTTTATAAATATACAGCATACTGGGAGCACTGGTTAGACCAGCAGAGAGAACTTACTTCAGAACCGGAACAGGACAGCATGAAGACAAAGAAACACACTTTCATTAGAGGAACATTTCACTGGTGCCGTTATTCATATTAATATAATAGTAACAATTCATTGTATTAGTTATTATTGTGATAATAATAACTACAACTATTATTATAGTAGTAGTAGTAATTATTACTACTATTATTACGTTGTAATAGTAATAATAACAACTATTATTAAGTTATTAAGTAATAATAATAACTGTTATTATAGTAGTAATAATACTTGTTATTTACTGCTGTTAATAAATGAATAAGGTATATGATAGGTGTTTCTGTTATTTAGTCTACCCTGGACAAAATAATAGAAACATCTGTCAAACAAACTCCATTGAACAGAAAGATATGCTGACTCAACACAAACTGATTCTAATAAACCCAACAGAACATATTCATGCTGCTTATGAACACCGCAGTGGTCTCTGTGGACCTGCTGCACCAGAACCACAGACAGGAGAACCCGACACCACATGACACCATGAGACAGGTACAGCTAAAGACAGGAGACCCCATGAGACAGGTACCGACAGGTAACAGGCGGTTGCGTACCTCGTGCCTCCTCTGCCTCTACGGTAGCTGTGTAAGCGTGGAGAGAGAGAGAGAGAGAGAGAGAGAGAGAGAGAGAGAGAGATCGTTATCCATCAATGCATTCAGTCAGTCCCGTTAACATCATCACAGCCCGCCTCCATCCGCCATGAGGTCAGAGGTTAGAGTACAATAATCATCTTCATTAAAACAATAACATATGTGGGAGAGAGTTGACACCGTGCTGCTCTACAAGATTCAATTCAATAGGTTAGCCTAGCTTAGCATAAAGAATGGAGACTGATCACAGACATGACGTCTGAACGATCAATAATCGTCTTCACACCTCACATTAAAATATGATTAGTGTTCCATGAGATCTGATCGCTATCTGGTGGGAGTCAGGGTGTCTCTGGTGGGAGTCGGGATGTCTCTGGTGGGAGTCAGGTGGGAGTATGGGTGTCTCTGGTGGGAGTCAGGTGGGAGTATGGGTGTCTCTGGCGGGAGTCAGGTGGGAGTCAGGGTGTCTCTGGTGTGAGTATGGGTGTCTCTGGTGTGAGTCAGGTGGTAGTCAGGTGGGAGTAACGGTGTGTCAGGTGGGAGTAAGGGTGTGTCAGGTGGGAGTAAGGGTGTGTCAGGTGGGAGTAACGGTGTGTCAGGTGGGAGTAACGGTGGGAGTCAGGGTGTCTGGTGGAGTCAGGTGGGAGTATGGGTGTCTCTGGTGGGAGTCAGGGTGTCTGGTGGGAGTCAGGTGGGAGTAAGGGTGTCTCTGGTGGGAGTCAGGTGGGAGTAAGGGTGTCTCTGGTGGGAGTCAGGTGGGAGTAAGGGTGTCTCTGGTGGGAGTAAGGGTGTCTCTGGTGTGAGTAACGGTGGGAGTATAGGTGTCTCTGGTGGGAGTCAGGTGGGAGTCAGGTGGGAGTCAGGTGGGAGTCAGGGTGTCTGGTGGGAGTCAGGTGGGAGTATGGGTGTCTCTGGTGGGAGTCAGGGTGTCTCTGGTGGGTGTCTGGTGGGAGTCAGGCTGTCTGGTGGGAGTATGGGTGTCTCTGGTGTGAGTATGGGTGTCTCTGGTGTGAGTAACGGTGGGAGTATAGGTGTCTCTGGTGGGAGTCAGGTGGGAGTCAGGTGGGAGTCAGGTGGGAGTCAGGGTGTCTGGTGGGAGTCAGGTGGGAGTATGGGTGTCTCTGGTGGGAGTCTGGTGGGAGTCAGGTGGGAGTCAGGGTGTCTGGTGGGAGTCAGGTGGGAGTCAGGGTGTCTCTGGTGGGAGTCAGGTGGGAGTCAGGTGGGAGTCTGTGTGTCTCTGGTGGGAGTCAGGTGGGAGTCTGGTGGGAGTCAGGTGGGAGTCAGGGTGTGTCAGGGGGGAGTCAGGGGGGAGTCAGGTGGGAGTATAGGTGTCTCTGGTGGGAGTCAGGGTGTCTCTGGTGGGAGTATAGGTGTCTCTGGTGGGAGTCAGGTGGGAGTCAGGGTGTCTGGTGCTCGGCTGCTCACCGCTCTGAAGAGTTCTCCGACCTCCGGACAAAACCCCCACCGGCAGCGTTCCTGTCGGGGTCAGGCCCTTCAGCTGCAACACACTCTCGTTCTCCTCTCTGTCAACACACACACAAACACACACACACACACACACACACACACACATATATATAAATATATATAATGTAATATAATTATAATTATTACTTTGTTAAACCAGCTTTACGTCAATGAAACAGTAGAGTGTGTTTTATCTGGTGTTCCACAAGAACCCATCATAAGACCACAGATTATTATGCTGTTGAACTTCATCATGAGGAAACTTAAAGGGACAGTACCGATGTATATAACCGAGGAGGCACATTAATGTACACACATTTAAACTATTGTACTAATGGCACCAGAAGTACATCTCAGAGTACTTCATTTATCCGACAGCTCTAGTTACTTTACAGATTTAGAATCGTAATCCACTAATAAATGATTCCCCTGTGGACGTAGAGCTTGTGATGAAGCACACAGAAACTAGCAGAGGAACTTCAGGACCTAAAATAACGCTTCCACAGGACGGAAAGAGGACAATCAGGAAAAGTCATTAGCCTTCAAATGAAGTGGAGCCGGACTGGGAAAAGATCCGCGAGGCGACAAGCTGCAGACGGGACATTAACGGAGTCACCGTTAAGACCCAGATAGAGGATTCACCCACAGTAAGAAGTAATCACACAGCGGCAACACCAGACTAAACCCTCAGGTGAAGACACACCTGAGCACAGAGAAGACTCGAGCCATCTTTCCAATCGCCCGGATCTTATTCCTGATCACCTCCTTCCTGACGGCTGGAGTTCCACCTGGACAACGAGAGGAGAAGCACACGAGGATCAGAGTTACATACAAAACACGGTACGTCGGTTTTTTTAGTCGTTGGTATGTGGAAATGCAGCTTTAAACAGGAACCATTCAAAACCCTCATTGGTGGTGCGTTCAAGGACAATCTGAAATCCAGGCTTCATCAGAAGAAAAGGCGACATGCTGATATATGTTTTTTTTATATTTCAAAAGAAAGAAGCAGCACGTGTAAAGTCTTGAATTCACTCGGGGAGTAAATGAACAGAAGAAACAGTGAGGTGTGATGATGATGATGATGATGATGATGATGAAGGTGATACTTCCTCTTACCTTCACACGTGTCGTCTCCTTCTGACATGAGCTCGTCGTCAGAGCAGATGTTCAACACGTTCACCAGCATCTCTGTGACTGAGGAAACATTCACACGGTTCAGTAGGAAAACACCACTAAAGAAAGGTTTGCTCTCATTTTGAAGCCTCTGCAGATTCAGTCAATGAATAAACCCTGTTTCTGTTTTCATGGCTGATGTTCATCACTGATGTTCATCATACTGATGTTCATCACTGATGTTCATCACTGATGTTCATACTGATGTTCATCATACTGATGTTCATACTGATGTTCATCATACTGATGTTCATCATACTGATGTTCATCACTGATGTTCATCACTGATGTTCATACTGATGTTCATCATACTGATGTTCATCACTGATGTTCATCACTGATGTTCATACTGATGTTCATCATACTGATGTTCATCATACTGATGTTCATCACTGATGTTCATCACTGATGTTCATACTGATGTTCATCATACTGATGTTCATCATACTGATGTTCATCATACTGATGTTCATCATACTGATGTTCATCACTGATGTTCATCACTGATGTTCATACTGATGTTGTTCATACTGATGTTCATCATACTGATGTTCATCACTGATGTTTATACTGACGTTCATACTGACGTTCATATGATTGTTCATACTGATGTTCATCATACTGATGTTCATACTGATGTTCATCATACTGATGTTCATCACACTGATGTTCATCACACTAATGTTCATCACACTAATGTTTATACTGATGTTCATCATACTAATGTTTATACTGATGTTCATCATACTGATGTTCATCACACTAATGTTCATCACACTAATGTTCATCACACTAATGTTTATACTGATGTTCATCACACTAATGTTTATACTGATGTTCATCATACTAATGTTTATACTGATGTTCATCACTGATGTTCATCACTGATGTTTATACTGACGTTCATATGATTGTTCATACTGATGTTCATCACACTAATGTTTATACTGATGTTCATCATACTAATGTTCATCATACTAATGTTTATACTGATGTTCATCATACTAATGTTTATCACTGATGTTCATCATACTAATGTTTATCACTGATGTTCATCACTGATGTTCATCAGTATAAACATCACTATGATGAACATCAGTGTGTTCATCATTGTGATGATCATCAGTATTAACATCAGTATGATGAACATCAGTATTAACATCAGTATGATGAACATCAGTATAAACAATCATATGAACATCAGTATTAACATCAGTATGATGATCATCAGTATTAACATCAGTATGATGAACATCAGTGATGAACATCAGTGATGAACATCAGTGATGAACATCAGTATAAACAATCATATGAACATCAGTATGATGAACATCAGTATGATGAACATCAGTATGAACAATCATATGAACGTCAGTATAAACATCAGTATGATGAACATCAGTATGATGAACATCAGTATTAACATCAGTATGAACATCAGTATAAACATTAGTATGATGAACATCAGTATTAACATCAGTATGATGGACAACAGTATAAACATCAGTATGATGAACATCAGTATGAACATCAGTATAAACATTAGTATGATGAACATCAGTATAAACATTAGTATGATGAACATCAGTATAAACATTAGTATGATGAACATCAGTATAAACATTAGTATGATGATCAGTATAAACATTAGTATGATGAACATCAGTATAAACATTAGTATGATGAACATCAGTATAAACATTAGTATGATGAACATCAGTATAAACATTAGTATGATGAACATTAGTGATGAACATTAGTGTGATGAACATCAGTATGATGAACATCAGTATAAACATTAGTATGATGAACATCAGTATAAACATTAGTATGATGAACATTAGTGATGAACATTAGTGTGATGAACATCAGTATGATGAACATCAGTATGATGAACAGTAACACATCAGTATGAACATCAGTATGATGAACATCAGTATGATGATCATCAGTATGAACATCAGTATAAACATTAGTATGATGAACAGTAACACATCAGTATGATGAACATCAGTATGAACATTAGTATGATGAACAGTAACACATCAGTATGATGAACATCAGTATAAACATTAGTATGATGAACAGTAACACATCAGTATGATGAACATCAGTATAAACAATCGTATGAACAACAGTAGCTTTACCTTTCTCTCCGACGAATGGCAGAGACCAGGTGAAGACGTCCATGAAGTTGGGCAGCCAGTAGGGGTGAGGAGAGCAGTTAAACTGACGGATGTTCATCACATTGTTCTCATATTTCAGCACCGCCGCTGAGAACAAAAACACACACATTTACATTTTCTACTTCATGGTGCACTTCCTGTCTCCTGTTGCCAGGGCTTCAAGGTCTCCCACTTGTTGCCATGGTTCCGCTTACCTTTGTTATTGTACACGTCCAGGTAGTTCGGGGCAGAGAAGATGGTGATTAAAGAAGGGAAGCCTGTCGTCTGACTTTTCCTGTACATTCGATACCTGACGGACACAGTTTAGGCATAGGATGAGGATCCAATGAGAGAAAGATTAAAGTAGATAAAACAAGATAAGGGTCAAGATAAAAAGGATACATTCAAATATGACAAAGAAAAGATTAAAGTAGAGAAGATAAGGGTCAAGATAAAAAGGATACATTCAAATATGACAAAGAAAAGATTAAAGTAGAGAAGATAAGGGTCAAGATAAAAAGGATACATTCAAATATGACAAAGAAAAGATTAAAGTAGAGAAGATAAGGGTCAAGATAAAAAGGATACAATATGACAAAGAAATTAAAGTAGAGAAGATAAGGGTCAAGATAAAAAGGATACAATATGACAAAGAAAAGATTAAAGTAGAGAAGATAAGGGTCAAGATAAAAAAAAAAAGGTAAAGACAAGGCTTTACTTGTCCGTGAGATCAATAAAAAACAGATAAAGAACTAAAATGATATTAAAATATAAAAGATACTGGAGCGATGAAATGAAAAAAGCTCCACCAAAAGAAATGTGTCTGGAGCCGCAAAAGCTATTTCAAATCGCAGCTTATAACGTTTTATATATAGTCATATTATGTATACAAAAAATATAGTTGTTCTATTTATGAAATTATAGAACAAGAATAAAGACAATTCTTAACATTGTATGTCGTTTACCTGCTATGACTATCAAACTATTGTGAAGAGGAGATGTGTCGGCTACATTGAGGTCAGTTAAAGACAATTATGCAAACATGAATCCATCTATTCATGTTGCTGGTGTGGTCGAGGCTTCGTCCTGTAACCACAGGGCAGCAGGTGTGATCCCCGCGTGAGGTTTCCATTTTAAAAACGCGCACTACGCCGGACTTTTAGAGCGCCGCAAATGGAGGACGGATCTGTTTTCAGGAGTTGAGCTTGGAGACGTGATCCACTTCCTGAAAGTGTGTTTACTTTGCTCAGTTTGCTGCAGCAGCGGAGGAATCGCTCTTCTGCAGCTGGATACTTTTTCAGCAAATACTGCGTGTTTGTTCTGGAAGAGTCTTTCAACATCACATGTTTTGTTGTGTGAAAATTTCTCGCCACATTTCAAGCAGACAGGTCAGCCAGCATCGTTGGCAGTGAAATCAAATGAATACCTCCACGCAGAATTAAACCCTTTACTTTTCTCCGTGACTTTCCTTTTTTTTTTTGACAGTTACTGAGCTCCGTGAATCATAATCATCCAGCTGCAGGGGAAGACGCTCGACAGCAACGTAACAGGGTGTGATGATGCACATTTTAGTTAAAGAAATATTTAAACATGCTTTTTTTTATTTTCAGTGTCATCAAAGTGAAATTCTAAAAAGCACCTTTAACTGATATTGAATTGATATTAATATCTGAAGCTATTTAGATATAGTGTACATTAAAGTAACATATAATAGTACTAATACATGTGCAGTAAATGTTACACACATTTTAAACAGTATATAACAATAAGACAATAATGATGACAATAGACAGGAAGTGTACTTTTGTGGGGAAAGAAGACATGAATACAATATAAATACATGAATAACATTGTTATTATTATTATTATGTAGTAATATTACTGAAGGAAACCACTCACCCTGCATCCTGAGCTTCATGAGCTCGTATTACTGACAACAGGTTGTTGTTCATCAGGAAGTCACATACTGCTGGGTAACTGGAACAGGAGAAGAAGAAGAGGGGGTTGGTCCTCGTCATCATCAACAACAACAGAAGAAGACATGAGACGATGAAGGAACAGTTGATAAATAAACAGTATTTCAGTCCCCAGGTCTGAAAGCTAGAAGCTGATTAAACTAATACATCTATTTATGAGAGCAACACTTCTATTAGAGAACCCTTTAAACATCCGGCTACTAAAACAAACCAGCAGCCGGATGAACGCGGCTCTGAACAGGCGTGACCTTGTGTGGCTGAAGTACAAATATTAAGACGGCGCAGAGAAGGCTAATATGTATTTAACCAGCTCCGCTCAGATTAACGACCTTCGCGTGGAAACATCCCCAGCAGAGCCTCGTACCTGTAGAAGTACGAGCAGCCTCTCACGCTGTTGTGGCAGAAGTGCTCCTGGGTCTTCTCCGAGCCGTAGTCCTCCCCCGGGTCGGACCACAGCAGGTCACACATGGGCCCGAAGGCCGGAGGCTCCTTGAACCGGTCCAGCTGCAACACAGAGACGCGTCAGTACCCTTCAGCACCCAGAGGGGCCTGTGGGCCACTGGAGGGTTTCATGGCCCTAAAGGTAGTCTTTTACAATCACACACATTCTGACCAGTGGATTTCCATGACTTTAAAACAAATGTCCATGACCAAACATGTTGTGAAGTCTCGGTGTAAACATGAAAAAGTGAGAAAATGTAGTATTTAAACTAACAATGAGAATACAAAGCATACAGTAAACCTTAACCCTTTATCCCAGTTAGAGCCAATTTCGGCTCTAGGCTTTTTTTCTTTTTCCCTGTGTTTGAGTCGTCGTAGGAACCCCAAATTAATTCCAATACTTGTGTTTATTGTATGTATTTGTTCAGCAACGTCTTGGGAAAAAAATGTATATCTGCAAAAAAATCACTTTTAAAAGATATTTTGATCATAACTATGAACATCCATCAAGATTTCCCAAAAATGCCTCCTTGAGCGGTCACCGAGTTTTTCAAACTGTATTATGGTGCCCTAACAACAGCCCACATACTAATAAGACACCTTTTGGGAAAGATTAGGACCTAAAGAATCGGAATATGCACCACAATTCATACTAGAACACAGTATTTGGGTGTTAAAAGGACTTTCAATCAAAAAACTGTGTTGTTCGGTTCAAAAATTTAGTTTACGTAAATACTTAAACTTAACGGTTACTTGAATTATGTTTCACACCAGATGTCTCTTCTCACAAGGGTTGCGGTATTGTAGCAATTTAAATTAAGTTAAACAACAATGTGGTTCCGGAGATAATATGTTGTTGTTTTTTGTCTGATAATAGGCGCAAGGGGATTTTCGCACCCTGTTTTTAAAGGGTTGACGCAAATGAATGAGAGACAATAGTTTGATTAAAAGAATAAACATTTATATAGATGCCTGTATGTATGCCTGCTTATATTTTGAGCGTCTTTCTATTAAAAGCATGTTAATTATTTCAAACTCAGCGTAAATGAACGTCATGAACACATGAATATAAGACATTTACATGACTTTTACAAAACCTTTGGAAGTACTTTTCCAGGCCTGAAAATAACCATTTTAAATATTCCATGACTTTTCCAGGTTTTCCATGACCGTAAGAACCCTGCATGGCCTTAAAGGTAGTCTTTAACAATTCATCATCTTTATAACTTAAAATAAGGTTGTGTCATTTATGGGTTCATCTGCCGATTACTTTCTCCGTTAAACAAGCGATTGTTTGCTTTCAAACATTGAGAAATGGGGTCATAACTCTTCAGATGTGTGAAGGAAGAGCAGAGAACGGTTTATTGATCGATGAAATCAGCTCTGAGTGAATTAAGAGCCTCTTCACAGGAAGGTAAACACATGTCTGAACCAGAAGTAAAAGATACTATTCAGGTAAAGCAATATTACATTTCACCACACTATGACGTAGCCATGTTTCTACTGAGCAGCTTTATTCTCCATCATCTCACGATGTTCATGAATAAACGTGATCATTAGAAACACAACAAAAACAACCCTGGAGTCTAACCCACAGAGGGAGAACAGAGTGGATCTAATTATTCGTACCTTCCGGATGTCGTCCAGACAGGTGACCTCCGGGCTCAGACCTCCGTGAACACACAGGAACTGCTGGTTGAGGAGCGCAGCCAGAGGGAGGCAGTCGAACGCATCCATGCAGGCGTCATACACCCTCTCAGAGTACTTGATCTTACCTGCACACACACACACACACACACACACAGACACACACACAGGTCACAGGCCTGCTGGACAGGTCACAGGTCACATGTTCGGGTCTGAGGACTCACACTCCTGCTTGAAGGTGAAGTACTCGGTGAGATGTCGGCACTCGTGGTTTCCTCTGAGCAGGAAGAGGGTGTTGGGATGGTTGATCTTCAGCACCCACAGGAACAGCACACACTGAGGGGAGATCAATATATCAATATCTATATCTATATATAAACACATATACACACACACACACACACACACACTTTATATATATATATATATATATATATATATATATAAAGTATCAATGTATCACATGTAAATATATATCTATATATATATATATATATAATCTGCGACAAGCAGATGTTCTAATGACGAGACGGAGGATGAAGAACAGATCAAAGAAAAGTGCTAAAATTATACTTTTAAAACGATACCGGTGCCTAAACGGTGCCTGAACCGATACTTAAACAACCAAATTAAAGACTTTAAAGAAGGCTTTTTTGTATTGCCAAGGCCAATTTATTTCTTCAAATTGAACAATATATTAACGGTTTAAAGTATACTATAAATATAAATAAATACAAAAACACTTGACTTCAAAACTTCAAACAATATATTTATTGTTTATTATTTTAGCCGTATAGGAACCGGTCCCTATATGGCTAACCCTATCCATGACCAAAAATTATTTAAATTACATTTAATGTAACGCTCTGTTAGAGATTTCCACTCTGTTAAATAATTAACACACATAGTTATGAACTGATATAGTCCATTGTTGTAGCTTTATATTATTGTTTAGTTTACATAATAAATTATGTAAAAAGGGGGATTGATAATATAAATCCTTATATTCTGTAGATATTCTTCATTGTATTTCTCTTCATGTCTATTAAAGTTCAGGTTAGCGAGGTCAGTATAACACAGCTATGCAGCTGTTGTGTCTATGAAATGTCCAGTTCTCTAGGGAAGTTAGTCACACGCCTGCGCACTTCAACACCACAACTGTTTATCAGTATGTTGACATTCTGGAAGCAGACTGGTCGTTGCACGTTCCAGTCTTGTGAGAAAAGATGAGAACACGGGATTCTCCTCCTCTTGACAGGATAGAGCGAATCAGATGTTAGGACGAGGCGAGACGAACCTGTGACGATAAACTGTGTATGAAAGGCAACACTTCCGTGGTGGGGCAGTTGTTCTTGGCCCAACCTGCGTGTTGCTGTTCCACTCACTGCTTTTGCAACTGCAGCGCTTACTACTTTGCTTGTGATCATTTAGTAAATAAATTTAGAGAACGAGAGAAGTTGTTGAACTGAGTTCTTCCAGGCATCCAATAATTGACACACGCTATCAGCTCACTCCGACGACACACACACACCCTGAAGACACACTCTCTAAGGACACACACATTCTGAAGACACTCTCTCTAAGGACACACTCTCTAAGGAGACACACACCCTGAAGACACACACAGTCCTTCCCTCAGATTGTTTTAGAAATGGGACACAGGCCGAGCCTTGAGGCAACAAGAGAAGTGTGTGTGTGTGTGTGTGTGTGTGTGAGCAGTCAGGAGACAGCGTGTCTTTCATTACTACCACTATTTAAAGACACTGCTAAGCCCGAGCCGAGCAGCAGGCCGCCCCTCCAAATGTCAGGGGTGTGTGTATGTGTGTGTGTGTGTGTTTGTGTGTGTGTGTATATATATATATATATATATATATATATATATATATATATATGTGTGTGTTTGTGTCTCTACCTCGATGCTGAAGTAGCCCCGGTCCACGTAGTCCCCCAGGAACAGGTAGCGGGTGCTGCTGGGGGATCCGCCCACCTCGAACAGCTTCATCAGGTCGAAGAACTGTCCGTGGACGTCTCCGCACACTGGACACACAAACACACAATTTAGCGTTTGATCTACGAACAAAGATTATCTAAAAATATTTCTATAAAATGAAGTTGACATATTTAAATGTCTCGTTTTGTGCGACCAAAATGAGAAAATATTCACTTTACTTTAAAAAGGGAGGATGACAGAACCATCTCTATTTAAGGGGAGGTGGACAGAACCATCTCTATTTAAAAAGGGGGGGGGGGGGGGGGCATCTCTCTTTAAGGGGGGTACCTGTGATGGGCGCCTCCACCTCCAGCATGCACTTCTCCTGCCGCAGGATGGCGGCCCCGTCGTTGATGATCCGGAGAGCCGTCTCCTCCTCCACCCGGCCCTCCTTCACCAGGTGGGCCTTCAGCACCTCCACGCTGGGCCTCCCGTCCACGTACAGGTCTTTGACCGACAGGCGGGTCCCGGGAGGGTATGGCACCGCTACCGAGGGGGGGGGGGGGGGCAAGACAGGACGGGTCAGAACACTGAAGACGGGACCCGTGTAGACCGTACAGCTTCAGACTACAGACGTCACGGCGGCGTGTTCAGGCTCGCAGACAAGAGAGGAGGAAATACCAAAGCGCTTAATAAGACCAGCGTCTCGGAGGACCGGAGCTGAAGGATCAGGAAGTTCTTCCAGCTGAAGGAGCGTCGACTTAACTTCACTAATCTGGACCAGAAGAATTAAGACTGCTTCACAGTTTAAATACACTTTCATACTCTGAGCTGGTTGTATAGAAGTCTATGCTTCATGTGTTAAAGCTGCATTCTCTCTCCTGACCACCAGGGGGGAGACTCATATGGTTGTATAGAAGTATATGCTTCATGTGTTAAAGCTGCATTCTCTCTCCTAACCACCAGGGGGCGACTCATCTGAATGTATAGATGTCTATAGAAAATGACTCATACTGAAGATATTTCCTGAACACCAGAGTCATAACCAGAGTCTTTTCTTTCACAACACGCGGACGAGATCGCTGCAATCTCACACAAAGTATTTCAGACGCTTCCTCGTGTCGACACACCCGCACACACACACACACACACACACCCACACACACACCCACCCACACCCACACACACACAGTGACAATCTGAAACGGAACCAGGTCTCTCTCTCTCTCTCTCTCACACACACTCTCGCGCTCTCTCTCTCTCACACACACACTTTAGAGTGAGAATCTGAAACGGAACCAGGTCACACACACGATCCCATCAGCTGGAGCTCCTGAACTGGTTCATGCCCAGCAGCATGACCACTGGAGGCCGATGCGAGTCCTCAATGATCAGTTGAGTCTCGGTTGTGAAACGAGGCGTTCAACCTCTGAAGGAAGTAGAGTTCAAATAAAAGCCCTCTGAAGGAAGTGGAGTTCAAATAAAAGCCCTCTGAAGGAAGTGGAGTTCAAATAAAAGCCCTCTGAAGGAAGTAGAGTTCAAATAAAAGCCCTCTGAAGGAAGTAGAGTTCAAATAAAAGCCCTCTGAAGAAAGTGGAGTTCAAATAAAAGCCCTCTGAAGGAAGTAGAGTTCAAATAAAAGCCCTCTGAAGGAAGTAGAGTTCAAATAAAAGCCCTCTGAAGGAAGTAGAGTTCAAATAAAAGCCCTCTGAAGGAAGTAGAGTTCAAACCCAAAGAGGCTTTTTGTCTCCAGTCACATTTTCCTTCAAAATAAAAGTCCTGCTTCTCTCTGGAACCAGAACCAGAACACGTCTTCGGTGCAGTTTAAAATGTTTTTAATGAAATATCATGAATTTAAGCTCAGTTTTGTCTGCTTGTTTGATGCGTTCAAGGACCGTCTGACAGATGAAAATCAGCTCGTGTTCGTTCTGCAGATTGTTTGAAGGTTTGAACCAACAGCTTCCTGTGGTCATTTCTAACAGGAAGTCTTTTAAAACATTTAACTCCATGGCTGTTGAACTTTGTCCATGTGGGCCACCGTAGCTGCTGTGGTCAGCTGCCAGTCAAATATAAACAATCCATACTGGGGCCCGCGACGAGACCGGCTGCATACTGATTTCACTCTCCTCAGAGATGATGTCACGATCCAAATGCTACCGCCATGCCGAGCTGTTCGGGCCAGACGTCGGTCAGCCTCGAGACCAGCGGGCGGATCTACTGGACGCGTGCGTGTGTGTGTGTGTGTGTGTGTGTGTGCGCATGTGAGCGACCTGAAGGGAGCTTTAATGAAGCAACGCTCTCCTGCAGCCAAAGCCTCGTTAAACCTCTGATCCAATCAGCTGCTTAGAGAGACTCAGACACGCCCCCTCTCTTTGCTCCACACGTGAGTAAACACGTCCACTCTGAAGCTAAAAGCGTCTCATTGTTAACGGGGACTAACGGCAGTGGCTCTCAAACTGTGGGGCGCGGAGGTATTACAGGTGGGGCGCGAGGGGGTGAACATTTTTCTTCCTCCAAAGTGGGGCATGACAAAAAAAATTGAGAACCAGTGGGTTAAGGCCACACCGCCATTGGTTCACCTGTCTGAATTCTTTGAGTCCAGCTGGACAGGTGAGGCAGGGCTCCGGACAGAACCTTTAGAAAACCGGTGGTCAGATGCACCCAACCATCCAATTACATCATATTGTAGTGTTTTATACGTATTCATTATACTTTTACTGGTGACTACTGGTTTTGATCTCACAGACTACAAAGACTCACTCACAGGATACAAAGACTCACTCACGGGATACAAAGACTCACAGGATACAGAGACTCACTCACGGGATACAAAGACTCACTCACGGGATACAGAGACTCACTCACGGGATACAGAGACTCACTCACGGGATACAGAGACTCACTCACAGGATACAAAGACTCACTCACAGGATACAAAGACTCACTCACAGGATACAGAGACTCACTCACGGGATACAGAGACTCACTCACAGGATACAGAGACTCACTCACAGGATACAGAGACTCACTCACAGGATACAGAGACTCACTCACGGGATACAAAGACTCACTCACGGGATACAGAGACTCACTCACGGGATACAGAGACTCACTCACGGGATACAAAGACTCACTCACGGGATACAGAGACTCACTCACAGGATACAGAGACTCACTCACGGGATACAGAGACTCACTCACGGGATACAAAGACTCACTCACGGGATACAAAGACTCACTCACGGGATACAGAGACTCACTCACGGGATACAGAGACTCACTCACGGGATACAGAGACTCACTCACGGGATACAGAGACTCACTCACGGGATACAAAGACTCACTCACGGGATACAGAGACTCACTCACGGGATACAGAGACTCACTCACGGGATACAGAGACTCACTCACGGGATACAGAGACTCACTCACGGGATACAGAGACTCACTCACGGGATACAGAGACTCACTCACGGGATACAGAGACTCACTCACAGGATACAAAGACTCACTCACGGGATACAAAGACTCACTCACAGGATACAGAGACTCACTCACGGGATACAGAGACTCACTCACAGGATACAGAGACTCACTCACAGGATACAGAGACTCACTCACGGGATACAGAGACTCACTCACAGGATACAGAGACTCACTCACATGATACAAAGACTCACTCACGGGATACAGAGACTCACTCACGGGATACAAAGACTCACTCACGGGATACAGAGACTCACTCACGGGATACAGAGACTCACTCACGGGATACAAAGACTCACTCACGGGATACAGAGACTCACTCACAGGATACAGAGACTCACTCACGGGATACAGAGACTCACTCACGGGATACAGAGACTCACTCACGGGATACAGAGACTCACTCACAGGATACAGAGACTCACTCACAGGATACAGAGACTCACTCACGGGATACAGAGACTCACTCACGGGATACAAAGACTCACTCACGGGATACAGAGACTCACTCACGGGATACAGAGACTCACTCACGGGATACAAAGACTCACTCACGGGATACAAAGACTCACTCACATGATACAAAGACTCACTCACAGGATACAAAGACTCACTCACAGGATACAAAGACTCACTCACATGATACAAAGACTCACTCACATGATACAAAGACTCACTCACATGATACAAAGACTCACTCACAGGATACAGAGACTCATATTTGTGTCGTACAGAGGTATGAAATGAGCTGATGTCTTTAAGTAATTTTCTAAAAACAGCTGTTGGTAAGAGAAGACTCTTCTTATATTCAGGCCAACACGCACGCACACACACACACACGCACGCACACACACACACGCACACACGCACGCACGCACACAGTAACACACATACACACACATACACACACAGTAGCACGCACACACACAGTAACACCCACAGTAACAGACACACAGTAACACACCCACACACACAGTAACAGACACACAGTAACACACACACACACACACACACACACAGTAACACACATACAGTAACACACCCACACACATACAGTAACACACACACAGTAACACACCCACACACACAGTAACAGACACACAGTAACACCCACAGTAACAGACACACAGTAACACACCCACACACACAGTAACAGACACACAGTAACACACCCACACACACAGTAACAGACACACAGTAACACACCCACACACACACACACACACAGTAACACACACACACACACAGTAACAGACACACAGTAACACACCCACACACACAGTAACAGACACACTAATACACGCACACACCCACACACACAGTGAACCTCAACAGTTTCTAAACATGAACATCTGTCCCGGCAGCTAAGCTAAGAAGCTAACTCATTAGCATGGATTGATTAACTTGCATCCCCTAACCCTGGCTCCTCATGGGGGTCCGGGTCGGAGGGGGGTCCGGGTCAGAGACAGGGGGGGTAACCCTGAACCTGACTTTGACCCCCCCACACCGGGGACATGGCCGGTAACGGGGCTTTAGCTCGGCTAGCCGCCTAGCTGTGAGTGAACTTCCTGAACATAAAGGAGACAGGAACCTTTCACGGGCCGCTCGGTGGTCGACATCTGGGTCGGGGTCGGGTTCTGGGTCGGGTTCGGGTCCTTCGCCGACATGCTGCCTCCTCGTCGAGCTGCAGCTCGGACAGAAAAACACAAAAGTGTGTAAAAGTACTCGGATCGATTCCTCCTGGAGCAGCTGGGCTGAGCTAGCTGGCTAAGTTCAGCCGAGCCGAGCCGAGCCGAGCCGGACTGGGGGGGTGGAGGGTGGAGGGAGGGGGGTGGGGGGGGGGCTCTCTAACGAACAAATTAACGTCCCGGTAATGTCCCGCTCTCTCTGCGCTGCTGCCAAGCCGCGCTCACTGCGTCTCAGGCGGATCCGCTGCTCCAGGAAACGGCCCGATGGTGCGTTCAGGAGCCGCAGATGGTACGTTCAGGAGCCGCAGATGGTGCGTTCAGGAGCGTCAGATCATCGCCCCACCGGGTCCCTGTATTCTCCGTCGTGATCCGAGGTGTCGTCCAGACCCTCTGTCGGATTACAATAATCCGCCGCAAGTGGATTTCCTACAACATGGGCTCGGCGCGGGGGGTTGTGGGTAATGTAGTATTGATGAGACGTCACTGCGCCGCATTCATGGTCCGCTGAGCCGCGCGCACTCACCAGAGGCGTCACATAAGCACATACATGAATATAACATGTTATAAACGCTATGAAACATATTATTAATCTGTCTTTTTCATCTGGAGTGACGTCACAACCTGGTTTTGTAGTTTGAAAATGATCAAAGTTACATTTCTAATAGTAAAAAGAGTATATATATGTATATATATATAGGTATATATAAGTATATATAATCATATGTATATGCAACATTAAAGACAATATAGAGTTATTAGATGAATATGACCCTATAATATAGATAATATATGGTTATATAATGTACTATGTTCTCCTGGTTATGTGAATACAACTTGTTTCTTAGCAACAGAAAGACTGCAGCGCCGCCACGTGGCCTGAATGAGCCGCTACAC
>JBAMJR010000037.1:5067500-5192500 GCA_038501785.1 Myoxocephalus aenaeus | reverse complement strand
TCAACCTGTTCGGGGAAAAGCTGCTCGGTGAGAAGAAGGTTCACTCAGACCAACTGCATTGTGGGAAGTAGAGAGACCAGCGGAGGACCAGTGGGTGGGGCCATTAGCATCAGGTGGAGGTGGTGGGTGGGGCATTAGCAGCAGGTGGGAGGGGCATCAGCGGTGAACAGGTGTCTTCATGTCTCTTGTGTTCAGGTACTGATCCTGAAGAAACTCTCGTAAACGCTTTCAAGCTGTTCGATTCCAACGACAACGGCTTCGTCCACAGAGACGAGTACGTAGAAGAGATTCTTATGTTTTATATAATATTATATATATATATATATATCTATATATATATATCTATATATAATATAATAATTTAATATTCTTTCCAGATTACAGAAGCTGCTGACGACTCAAGCCGACTCGTTCTCTCTTGAGGAGGTAAAGAGACTTCTGCTTCATGTTGGAACACAGCCGTCTTCAACTGGTGAAATGTGTTGAAACGTTGTAACAGAGGAAGTATTCACATGTTGTACTTCATTAAAGTACTAAAACCACAGTGTAGACATACTACGCTACAAGTAAAAGTCCAAAGTTTACTTCAGTAAAAGTACAACAGTATAAGAAATATATATATATTATTATTGATGATTGCAGGTGAAGCAGATATATATATATTACTATTATTGTGATATATTAATATTATTGATGTTTACAGGTGAAGCAGATGTATATTAATATTATTGTGATATATATATATTAATATTATTGATGTTTACAGGTGAAGCAGATGTTCCAGTCGTCGGTCATCGACTCTTCAGGGAACCTGGACTACAAGTCTCTGTGTTACGTCATCACACACGGAGAACAGCAGGACGAGTCCTGAGCATTTAATATTAAACATTAAATAATAAACAATACATATTACATGAAATATGAAATAATAAACAATGCATATTAAACAATAAACATGTTTCTGCTCAAATAATTAAAGAATAACGTATCGATTTATTCTTTATTGTAACTTTTAGTTTGGTTGGTGAACTTTAGTGTACATTTTAGGTACTTGGGTATTTTCTACTTCTACTACATCTCAGAGGTACATATTGTACTTTGTACTGTACTACATCTCAGAGGTACATATTGTACTTTGTACTGTACTACATCTCAGAGGTACATATTGTACTTTTTACTGTACTACATCTCAGAGGTACATATTGTACTTCGTACTGTACTACATCTCTGCATTTACAGTCTGCAGAGGAGTCACCTGCTGTTGGTACCAGGTGAAGTCTCACCCGTTGGTACCAGGTGAGGTCTCACCCGTTGGTACCAGGTGAGGTCTCACCCGTTGGTACCAGGTGAGGTCTCACCCGTTGGTACCAGGTGAGGTCTCACCCGTTGGTACCAGGTGATGTCTCACCCGTTGGTACCAGGTGAGGTCTCACCCGTTGGTACCAGGTGATGTCAGTGTCTCACCCGTTGGTACCAGGTGATGTCAGTGTCTCACCCGTTGGTACCAGGTGAGGTCACATGCAGGCTGGCGCTGCAGCGTCCGTGAGGATGAAGAAGGCCATGCAGAAGGCAGGTAGCTGCAGGTGTTTAGCCGTAGGAAGACGAGTTCCTTTCATGTCGGGAAGAGTTTCATCGTCCCGCATCTTCAACACGTCTCCGTTCAGCCTCACACACCTGCAGCACACACACACACACAGTACTACTCACACACCTGCAGCACACACACAGTACTACTATATGGCCGTGTACTTCTACTGCACAGGTCCGGTATAGTTACACTAAAACCCATAATTTGCAGTACTATACTACTAAATACTAGTATTTAGTAGTATAGTACTGCATGTAACATTTACTCCACATGAATAAACCACAGCGTATCGTCAGAGTACTTTTATATATATATATATATATATATATATATATATATACATATATATATATATATATATATATAAATAAATAAATAAAAAGTACTCTGACTGTACCCGGATTTAAAGCCTGTCAACGTGCCGCGTGCCATCCGTCACACATCCAGCTGGAAGTATTAAGAGAAGTGGAAGAGGAGAGGAGGAAGAAGAAGAGGAGGAAGAGGAGGAGGAAGAAGCACCTGGAGTAGAGCCCCGCCACCCCCGGCTGGTCCGCCTGCAGCACGAAGGCCTCCACCGAGCTGGAGGAGAGCCGGGCAGGAAGCGAGAGCCGGGCCGGCTCCTCCCCGAGGTTCATGGAGATCAGCGTGACGGCTCCGCTCCGGTACCTGCACACAGGGAAGAGCGGTCAGAACAAGATGGCCGACACACCGGGCGTGCGATGCTGAAGCAGGAGCACCTCTCTCTGCTGGAGCAGTGCAGGTACAGACGCACGCGCCTCCTTCCAGCCCCGCCGGCGAGGTCCACCGTCAGCACCTCCGGACCAACCAGCCGCTTGTAGAGGACCGACAGCCAGTAGTCCTGAGGAGACAGTTCCCATCATGCATCAGGAGAAGCTCACACCGCGTTAGCAGTAGTTTATATTGTTTTATCTCAGGAGACCATTCTAAACACACACACACACACACACACACACACACACACACACACACACACACATATATATATATATATATATATATATATATATATATATATATATATATATATATATATATATATATAATGTATAATAATGGTATATATGTTATATAATGTAATATATAATGTCACTGAGTACTTTAATCTCATAATTCATGAGCTCATCACACATTGGTAACTTTAGTTGTCAAATAAATTACATTTAAAATGCACCTCAGTACCTCAGACAGTTTTGTATTTTTAAACACATAATTACATTTTGTTCAGATTAAAAACACAATGTTAAACTAAAAGCAGTCTCACAGGAAGTGGATCCAGGTTTTCATCCACCAGGTGATAACTCCCAGAGCCAATGAACACCTGCCGCATCACAACATCCAGCCCCAATTTGGCTGCCAGGCCCAGTTTATCCAGCCACCTGCAGACAGCAAGAGGGCACAGCACTGAAGCATGTTAATGACACCGTAGCATGTGTTAACAACCCTGTAACAGGTGTTAATAACACTGTAACATGTGTTAACAACACTAATATGCATTAATAACACTGAGATGTGGTAATAACACTGTGATATGTGTTAATAGCACTGAAACATGTGGTAATAACACTAACATGTCTTAACAATTTATAATGATGTGTCTATAACACAGAACCATGTAAAAATAACAGAAACTTGTTTAATAACACTGTTGTGCATGTGATAATGATACAGAAACGTTCGTGAGAGAGAGAGGAGAGAGAGAGAGAGAGAGAGAGAGGAGAGACAGAGAAAGAAAGAGAGAGAGAGAGAGAGAGAGGAGAGACAGAGAAAGAGAGAGAGAGAGAGAGAGAGAGAGAGAGAGAGAGGAGAGACAGAGAAAGAGAGAGAGAGAGAGAGAGAGAGAGAGAGAGAGAGGAGAGACAGAGAGAAGAGAGAGAGAGAGAGAGAGAGAGAGGAGAGACAGAGAAAGAGAGAGAGAGAGGAGAGACAGAGAAAGAGAGCGAGAGAGAGAGAGAGAGAGAGGAGAGACAGAGAAAGAGAGAGAGAGAGAGAGAGAAAGAGAGAGAGAAAGAGAGAGAGAGAGAGACAGACACACAGAGAGAGAGAGAGAGAGAGAGAGAGAGAGACAGACACAGAGAGAGAGAGAGAGAGAGGAGAGAGAGAGAGAGAGGAGAGAGAGAGAGAGAGAGAGAGAGAGAGAGAGAGAGAGAGAGAGAGCAGCTTTAAGTGTCATGAGACCGGGCTGCCAGGTAATCAGTAAACTCAATAAACTAGGTGTAGTCCTCCTGAGAGGACATGTGTTAATAACAATGTAGCACTGTAAGATGTGCTAACAACACTATAACATGTTTTAATAACACTGTGACGTGTGTTGATAACATTGTAACATGTGGTAATAACACTATAACATGCGTTAATAACACTAACATGTACTAATAACAATGTAAGCATGTGTTAATCACACTGTAACATGTGCTAATAACACTGTAACATGTATTAATAACACTATCATGTTTTAATAACACTGGTACCATATTTTAATAACACTGTATCATGTTTTAATAACACTTTGTTTTAATAACACTTTAATGTTAGGTAGTACTGCAACATGTGGTAATAGTTCTGTAACACTGTAACATGTGCTAACAACTGTGGTAATAACACCATAACATGCATTAATAACACTATAACATGTTTTAATAACACTGTAACATGTATTAATAACACTGAAACATGTGCTAATAACACTAACATGTCTTAACAATGTATAATGATGTGTCTATAACACAGAACCATGTAAAAATAACGTGTTTAATAACACTGTTGTGCATGTGATAATGATACAGAAACGTACGTGAGAGAGAAGAGAGAGAGAGAGAGAGAGAGAGAGAGGAGAGAGAGAGAGACAGACAGACAGACAGAGAGACAGGCAGACAGACACAGAGAGAGAGAGAGAATGAGCAGCTTTAAGTGTCATGAGACTGCCAGGTAATCAGTAAACTCAATAAACTAGATGTAGTCCTCCTGAGAGACCACGTCCCTCCTGTTTAAGATAATCAAGCAGGAAATCAGCACTGGAGCTCTGAACTGAGTCCAGCTGGACCTGGTCTTGTCTTGACTTGGACCCGGTCCTTGTTTTAAAGTCGTACTCAAAGACATGAAGAATAAACTCACATGAATCCTGCGGCGAACCGTTGTCCGACAGCCCCGCCGCTCCTCTCCGTACGCCGAGCTCGTCTCTCCGAGCCAAACCGGTTTTTTTCAGGAGAAATCAGCTTTACTTTCTGAAAACACTTCAACACTTTAATACTTCAACACTTTAATACTTTAACACTTTAACGTCACACATGTCAAACGTTGAGGCGTCGAAGTATTATATATATATACATTTTTACCTCCAGGACTTCTTTGGTCTTGAAGGCCAGAGTATCCAGAATCTCAGGATCTAGAAAATCCTCCAGAGACGTGTCTCGTCCATTCACATAATAACTAACAGGACAAAGTGAATGAATAGTATTATGATGTGTACTTTATGAAGTACATCAGTGTTTGTTTAGTCCGAGGTTAAAGTAAAAGGTGAACTCACTGGTGCCAAGTACAGGCGTCCACGGCCTCAGCGCCAGTCTGCAGGAAGCTGCAGCAGAAACAAGCCGGTTAGTACGACAACACACACACACACACACACACACACACACACACACACACACACACACACACACAACCACACACCCCTCCAGTAGATCCACCCGGTGGTCTCGAGGCTGACTAACGTCCGGCCCGAACAGCCCGGCGTGGCGGTAGCTTTTGGATCGTGACATCATCTCTCTGAGGCGAGTGAAATCCCGTCCCAGCTGGTTTCCATCCACTCGGATCCCGGCCTTCTTCTCGTAGCTGTTCGGTTCTGAAACAGACGTTCAGTCTCATTTTGAGGCAGACGGCACGTGTAGTCTACATGTGTGGTCCTAGTCCCCTTGGCGTACCGTTGCCCAGCTCCCAGGACATCTGGTACCCTCTGGACTCGCAGTACCGCAGCAGTGAGGCGGCGTTGCTGCTGTTCCAGGTGTTGTTGGCGGTTCTGAGCAGAGCGTTCAGCCCGAAGATCAGATCCATCCCCGAGCAGCTGGCGAAGGAGTGCAGCAGGTCTACGGTGTACTCTGTGGTGGTGGAAGTATTCAGACCCTTTACTGTAGTACTAGTACTCAAGACGTTACTGCAGTAAAAGTATGCAATGAAAAAGCAGTGGTCCGGGCGTTGAGCCCTGAGGGACCCCTGAGGGACCCTAGGGTCAATTACATTACATTTTCATTGTTTTCAGATTACACTGACGACATCATGTGACCTTTGGAAGTACCTGTGTACTGGACTCTCCTGTACTTCCTCAGCAGGTCTTCTCTCATCAGGGTCAGCTGCTGCCGGGTCCAGTCCTTCTTCAGCCGGTCCTCCAGCCACGGCGGCAGCTGCAGCCGATCACAGGGCGCATCTAAAAGCGACAGCTGTGGTTATTTATCATATTGCTCTTTATAGATGGAACGTGTACTGAACGCTGACTTCATGATGACCTCATCAACAAGTTTATCTCATTATTGTTTCGTGTCTGACGTGCTCTGTGTTCCAGCTGTCGCCCTTTCCCCACCTTCCAGACATGCACCGAGGCCGGGATCATGGCCCTGGTGCATGAAGGGCATAAATACTCTGTTAACCCTTTCCTCGGGGTTAGACCCCTGAACCTTCTGAGGGGAAAGAGCTCAATCCATTCAGCTGAATTATCTTATTATATAGAAGTGTCTGTTCAATAAATACTTGAAGACATTGAAGAGTTTCACACCACAACAGGGTCATCATCCAGTACACCTGCAGAGAGCCTGGTTACCTGCTGCTGGGACCCCCTGAGGGGTGAAGACCATGAAGTCTTGTCTCGTCCCCCCAAACCTCAGGAAAGACGGACTCAAGGCCTTCGCCAGCGTCCTGACCTTCGGAGAGCTGGAGAGGAAACCTTCATCAATATATATATATATATATATATATATATATATATATATATATATATATATATATATATATATATATATATATATAATTATATTATTATATTATTATGGACTAGAAGACTTCATGTAGGATCTGATACTCTGAACCTTTTGAAGAGAAAACAAGATGTTAGACGAATGAAGCAACAATACACCTTTTAACAATTAATAAATTCAATGATTTGTTCTATTTTCTTCTTCTTCAGGGTGATAAAACATCAACGAGCAGTTTAAATATATAACTAACACATCAAATACTGGTGGTGAAATGAAGTAACTACACTCATATGAAGTACAAGTATGTATTCTGACCGTTCAGATAGATAAAAGTCATATTTTACATAAATAATCATCCAACGTTGGTTCTTTTCTACGCAGACGACAGATTTACAGGCTGAGACTTTTAGTCTGAAAGGTATCAGCTGTTAATAATAAAATCATAAATCATATTATTTAGTCCCATTAAAGATTCTCCAGTCTGTTAACATGAAAGTCTTTGATTGACAATCAAACCACAACTCAATAAAGCTTCCTTCAAAATAAAAGCATCTCCAAAAATCAACTGTAACTTCCTCCTCTCTCTCGTACTGGTTTTAAATTATTTTATTTATTTATTAGTTTACATTTTAACCTATTGATTGTTTTAATCCATTGTTCTGTTGTATCTTAATTTAACTCTCACTGTTGTTTTATTGACTTTCCCAAAGCACTAAAACTCTCTATGAATAGTTGTTGTTGTTATTTTAAATCACGTGATGCCATTGTGCTTCTCTTTGTTACATGTTTGCTGAAGCAGAAGCTCATGTCAAAGCTCTTTACACAAACATGAATCTGAGCAGATTTTAATATTAATAGTTACTTTGAGAGGATTCAGGATTTAAGCGGCTTTAAAGGAAGTTAGAGGAAGATTAAACTAACAGGATCCAGTGGAGCCGATGAAAGCTGCTTTATTAAATAAAACATCTGTATTATAAATAAAGCATCTGTATTATAAATAAAACATCTGTATTATTAAATAAAACAGCTGCTTTAGTAAAGCTGGATTCGGCGGCTCGTTCCGGAGCTCTGCAAGCCGACAGACACGCACCTCAACAGGGACATGAACCTCTCCTCTGCCGCCAGGCTCGCGTCGATGGTGACGGACAGAAAGCGTCGGTCCACCCGGCGGATCGCCGCGGAGAGGTCCACCTTCAGGGCCGAAGAGTTCCGGTCCAGGTGTGCGGTGGTCCGGGTCCAGAGGACAGCCAGAACCAGAACCAGAGGCAGCCGCGTGCACTCCATGACGACAACCATTGCTGTGGCGCCTCCTCTTGGTTACAGCCGGAGACCCGCGTCCTTCTTCCGGCTTCTGTCTCACTGGAGCCGGATCACCACCGGGACCGGGACCCGGTCAGCCCGCTCACACCTGCAGAACCAGGTTCCAGGTACTTTCACAGTACTGATACATAACATAAAGTCCAGCATTCAAAAGAACACTAAAGTAAAAGTACAGAAGTATTTTTTAGAGAATCCTATGAAAGTACAAGTTATTGTGTACTTTTACTTTCATCTCATATTCAAAATCTGTAATGATAGTACAATAGTTTTGCCCAAAATATGAGTATATAAGTAGCTTCAAATTGTACTTCAGTTGAGTACTAATTGTGGTACTCAAGTACTTAAGTACAGTATTGATGTACATTTCCATATACTCAGAGTAAATATTTTTAATTTTTACCACATTTATTTATTACTAATAAATGATGATGTAATATTATAGATCATATAAAGTAATTAACATGAACTGCACCTTTAAAGTGATGACCACAATAATGTAATAATAAAATATCAATTATTCTGAATAATGAGTCTAATAACAATAACTAGTTGCCAGGAGAATAATCTCTATAAGAATATTATCTCTATAATACAGCAGCGATGCCCCTAGTGGACACCAGGAGAATAACATGTATTATCTCTATAATACAGCAGCGATGCCCCTAGTGGACACCAGGAGAATAACATGTATTATCTCTATAATACAGCAGTGATACCCCTAGTGGACACCAGGAGAATAACATGTATTATCTCTATAATACAGCAGTGATACCCCTAGTGGACACCAGGAGAATAACATGTATTATCTCTATAATACAGCAGTGATACCCCTAGTGGACACCAGGAGAATAACATGTATTATCTCTATAATACAGCAGTGATACCCCTAGTGGACACCAGGAGAATAACATGTATTATCTCTATAATACAGCAGTGATAGCCCTAGTGGACACCAGGAGAATAACATGTATTATCTCTATAATACAGCAGTGATACCCCTAGTGGACACCAGGAGAATAACATGTATTATCTCTATAATACAGCAGTGATACCCCTAGTGGACACCAGGAGAATAACATGTATTATCGCTATAATACAGCAGTGATACCCCTAGTGGACACCAGGAGAATAACATGTATTATCTCTATAATACAGCAGTGATACCCCTAGTGGACACCAGGAGAATAACATGTATTATCTCTATAATACAGCAGTGATACCCCTAGTGGACACCAGGAGAATAACATGTATTAGCTTCCAGAGTGACAAAAATGAGAAAAAGTAGTAAAATATTCAGTTTAGAAGTCAGAACTTTACATTAAAAGCTGATATAATACTATGCATTTTTTGTGCATATGGGGCATTTTTGTGCATAAAGGTCTGAGCGTCTGTATTTTTGCTCCATATTTTATTACAGGAGCTGATTTTGACCTAACAACATAAAAAACTAAACACACATTATGCACCTTAACACAGACAACGGTGGATTAAACTACTTTCACCACATTATTATTTCCAATGAAGATATTGAGTGAACTCAAGTTAAGTCCTTGTTGTACATTATTTTAATAAGGTTTATGTTTCAAAGAAATGAAACAGTAAAAAAACAAACAAAGAGAATAAAACTTCTCTGTGATAATAAACTCAAAGTAGTCGTTGCGTTTCAGCTGCCGGCAGATCTGAAGGCTTCGTCAGCAGCTCGTCCACTTCCTCCTGCAGAGCTGCAGCCTTTTCATTCAGCAGCATCTGGAACACACAGAGACGACATCTGACGGACACCAACACGATGATTAACACGTTAGACGACATCTGACGGACACCAACACGATGATTAATGCTGCGTTCACACTTTTTCGTAACGCTTTTTCGCCTGAGTTTACTCGCTCGACTTTATGTGGTTAATTCGCGTCATTCGCGGCGGAAAGGGGGCACGGCTAAATAGTTACCTTTTCCGCCATTCACCATTGAAATAACCACTACCGTAAAAGTCGGGTTACTACTTTCGGCCCGTTTGCTCCCCGCTGTAGCCAGCGGGCGCTCATGCTAGCTTTCCGCTAGCTCTCCGGTAGCTCTCCGCTAGCTCCCCGACAACCACCGAAGGTAGCGGGATCAGCCCCGGCTCGACACCCGACTTGGGCAGAGGGGACGCAGGCAGTAGCAGCAGGGAGCTAGCAGCAGGAGAGGGGAGCTAGTAGCAGCGCTAGCTAGCGCTGCTACTAGCTTGCTACAGCGGGACACTGACCGAAGGTAGGAGCGGCTTGTAACCCGACTTTTACGGTAGTTCTGCTTTATACTTGTTGTGGAAGTCCCACAAACATCGGAACATCAACCGCCCCCGTGTCTGGGTTCATAATATTATCCGTAGTCGCACACAGCTCCGACTCCTCCAGTGTCTGAATGAAGCCGCTTCCAGCGCTCCTTCAGGCGGACCAGCAGCAGTTTGATTCAGCAATGTAAAAAGCGAAAAACCGTTGCGAAAAAGCGAATTTTTCGCAACGCTTTTTCGCCTCATTCGTTGCCGCCCGGCGGAAAATTTGCTTTTTCACAACCATTCGTGTCTGTGCATTGACTTTGCATGTAATCTACTCGCGCGAATAATTCGCAACTCTTTTGGTGTGAACGCACCATAACACATTAGACGTCGTCTGACGGACACCAACACGATGATTGACGCATTAGACGTCGTCTCAGAAACCAACACGACGGAGGAGTGCTCACCTTAGCCGAGGCCACGATCTGATGGGCCTGTTTCCTGACCAGGTGTTCTATCGTGTTGGAGAGGACGGCCGCGTCGGCGTTCGCCAGGTGAGTCAGCGTCTTGTAGCCGGCGTTGTAGAGCTGCTTGGCTCTGGACTGGAGAAGAAGAAACAACAAACGGTTTAATGTGTTCTGAGGGTCAAGTCAGATCAAACTAAGACTCAATGCAGGATTCATGTCTTCAGGGAGTTTGACCCTCTAAACCAGGGCGGTGAAACTCATTTTCCACATCAGCATTATGGCTGCCCTCAAAGGGCCGGTTGTAACTGTAAAACTACTCCCGAACATATTATATCGTCTTTGCATTTGATTAAGTGTAAACATATTGTACATGCATTTATATAAATGTAAAAATATAAGCACATTTCTCTAGTATTATAACATAAATCCATTTCATTTAGGGTTAAAAAATACACATTACTCTATCAAAGATCAAACTTAAAAAAATAACAAAGACAAAGTTATTACATTCACTTTGTTCAAAGCTTTTTTGTTACAGTTGAGAAAGACATAACTCTGGTCCAACAAATAATTGTGAGCTGCTCAGAGCGTGTGTGACGGATGTGGTCTGGGGCACTGGTTCTCAACTGGTCTGGGGCACTGGTTCTCAACTGGTCTGGCTGCAGGACCCAGCATCACCCCTGAATGACCGCCGAGAACCTGAGATAGTTCAGAATATCACAGTATGCCAATATGAAGAAAAAAAATAGTTAGAAATATTCCCTTTTACACTCTGTAAAACAACGTTTACTTTTGACTTCAGGACTGAAAATAATTCAGTCGTTTGGTCAAAAACGGTCAGAAAAGAAGAGACAAATGTCCAACGCATTTTCCCAGAAGCTTCTTTGACAAACACTGAAATATTACATTTTTATTTCCATTCATTACAACAGAGAAAAGCAGAAAATCCTCTTCTGAGAAAATGTTTTGACAGTTTTTTAAATGTCAACATTTTTTGGGATTATCAAAATACTTGATTGATTGATTTTCCGTAGATTAAATGATGGAGTAAGTTGATAGAAAGCGGTTTCCTCGTCCTCATAGGAGAACCAGAATATGGTCCGCTCACAGACTTCCTGCTCTGAGACTCGTGTTAAAGAGGAACTGTGAGGCGTGTAGAAGAGTTTGTTACTGACCAACAGACGGAGAACACGACCTCCCATCTGAGGATCTCCACACTGACCTCCATGACTCCAGCCACCTCCATCAGAGGGATGAGTTCAGCCGCCACGCAGTAGCTCAGCCTTCGGGTCAGCTCCGCCAGCAGAGCTCTGAAAGGCCAGAACTCCTCCAGCTCCTGGTCACAGAGACAGAACCGTTATGGTCCTCGGCAGACCTGAGACCAGTCAGAGGGGTTCTACGTCGCTCGTGTCGCGGTACCTCCGTGAAGTGCAGCACGCAGGAGCAGAAGGCCGAAGACGAGCTGAGCAGACTCTGGATGAAGCCTCGACTCAGCTGGAACCGCTCGGCCACCGTCCACAAGTTGGTCTCCTTCAGCAGGGAGAACAGCACCAGAGCCAGATACATCCGGCCCACCACCTCCATGTTTACAGACTGGAACAACAACAACATGATTACAGTCACAAACAACACCACCACCTCCATGTTTACAGGCTGGAACAACAACAACATGATTACAGTCACAAACAACACCACCACCTCCATGTTTACAGGCTGGAACAACAACAACAACATGATTACAGTCACAAACAACACCACCACCTCATGTTTACAGACTCGAACAACAAAGAACATGTTTACAGTCACAAATCACAACCACACCACCAATTGGGGGGCATTAATAACTATCACTCTTATAGAAATATACCCTGATACTTTCTTAAATAAAATGTAAGTATGTCTCTAAGGTTATTGCTTCACAGACGTCTTCCTCTCCTGGCTTCACCTGCTGAGGTGGAGCTCCGTGTTACACCTGTGTGTTACACCTTTGTGTTACACCTGTGTGCTACACCTGTGTGCTACACATGTGTGCTACACCTGTGTGCTGATCTGCAGCTTCTTACCTTTCTCACCGTCTGTCCTGCAGCTTTTCTAGCGATGAAACTCTCCGGCACTCCGACAGTTGCAGACATCTTCTGCTCTGCAGCAGACAGCAGCGTGAACTGCAACGGGACAACAACACGGGATCACTCCTCAGAGCTCAGAAACAGGTGAGGTCATAACGTCCCCCGGTGACCGGGTACCTGTCTGAAGTACACCATCCAGTCCGGCTTGCACTGCGTGATCATGTCGTACGGCGTGACCAGGTACACCAGGTGGAGGCAGCTGTTGAGCAGCAGACCCTCCAGACCTTGAGAGAGGTCTTTGTACAGAACGCCGCTGTAGATCAGATCCACTGAGCCTGAGGAGTCAAAGAGCAGCATGAAGACATGAAAACATGAAGACATGAAGACATGAAGACATGTGCATGAAAACATGAAAACATGTGCATGAAAACATGTGCATAAAAACATGAAAACATGAAAACATAAAGACATGTGCATGAAAACAAAGACATGTGCATGAAAACATGAAGACATGAAAACATGAAGACATGAAGACATGTGCATGAAAACATGAAAACATGAAGACATGAAGACATGAAGACATGTGCATGAAAACATAAAGACATGTGCATGAAAACATAAAGACATGTGCATGAAAACAAAGACATGTGCATGAAAACATGAAGACATGAAAACATGAAGACATGTGCATGAAAACATGAAAACATGAAGACATGTGCATGAAAACATGAAAACATGTGCATGAAAACATGTGCATAAAAACATGAAAACATGAAAACATAAAGACATGTGCATGAAAACAAAGACATGTGCATGAAAACATGAAGACATGAAAACATGAAGACATGAAGACACGTGCATGAAAACATGAAAACATGAAGACATGAAGACATGAAGACATGTGCATGAAAACATAAAGACATGTGCATGAAAACATAAAGACATGTGCATGAAAACAAAGACATGTGCATGAAAACATGAAGACATGAAAACATGAAGACATGTGCATGAAAACATGAAGACATGTGCATGAAAACATAAAGACATGTGCATAAAAACATGTGCATGAAAACATGAAAACATGTGCATGAAAACATAACGACATGTGCATGAAAACATGAAGACATGTGCATGAAAACATGAAGACATGTGCATGAAAACATGTGCATGAAAACATGAAGACATGTGCATGAAAACATGAAGACATGTGCATGAAAACATGAAGACATGTGCATGAAAACATGTGCATGAAAACATGTGCATGAAAACATAACGACATGTGCATGAAAACATGTGCATGAAAACATGAAGACATGTGCATGAAAACATGAAGACATGTGCATGAAAACATGAAGACATGTGCATGAAAACATGTGCATGAAAACATGTGCATGAAAACATGACGACATGTGCATGAAAACATGTGCATGAAAACATGAAAACATGTGCATGAAAACATGTGCATGAAAACATGAAAACATGTGCATGAAAACATGTGCATGAAAACATAACGACATGTGTATGAAAACATGTGCATGAAAACATGAAGACATGTGCATGAAAACATGAAGACATGTGCATGAAAACATGAAGACATGTGCATGAAAACATGTGCATGAAAACATGAAAACATGTGCATGAAAACATGAAGACATGTGCATGAAAACATGAAAACATGTGCATGAAAACATGAAGACATGTGCATGAAAACATGTGCATGAAAACATGAAGACATGTGCATGAAAACATGAAGACATGTGCATGAAAACATGAAAACATGTGCATGAAAACATGTGCATGAAAACATGAAGACATGTGCATGAAAACAAAGACATGTGCATGAAAACATGAAGACATGAAAACATGAATACATGAAGACATGTGCATGAAAACATGTGCATGAAAACATAAAGACATGTGCATGAAAACATGAAGACATGTGCATGAAAACATAAAGACATGTGCATGAAAACATGAAGACATGTGCATGAAAACATAAAGACATGTGCATGAAAACATGAAGACATGTGCATGAAAACATAAAGACATGTGCATGAAAACATGAAGACATGTGCATGAAAACATAAAGACATGTGCATGAAAACATGAAGACATGTGCATGAAAACATAAAGACATGTGCATGAAAACATGAAGACATGTGCATGAAAACATAAAGACATGTGCATGAAAACATAAAGACATGTGCATGAAAACATAAAGACATGTGCATGAAAACATAAAGACATGTGCATGAAAACATGTGCATGAAAACATGAAGACATGTGCATGAAAACATGAAGACATGAAGACATGTGGATGAAAACATGAAAACATGAAGACATGTGCATGAAAACATAAAGACATGTGCATGAAAACATGAAAACATGTGCATGAAAACATAACGACATGTGCATGAAAACATAACGACATGTGCATGAAAACATGAAAAATGAAGACATGTGCATAAAAACATGTGCATGAAAACATGAAGACATGTGCATGAAAACATGAAGACATGTGCATGAAAACATGAAGACATGAAGACATGTGGATGAAAACATGAAAACATGAAGACATGTGCATGAAAACATGAAAACATGAAGACATGTGCATGAAAACATGAAAACATGTGCATGAAAACATGAAAACATGAAGACATGTGCATGAAAACATGAAAACATGAAGACATGTGCATGAAAACATGAAAACATGTGCATGAAAACATGAAAACATGAAGACATGTGCATGAAAACATGAAAACATGAAGACATGTGCATGAAAACATGAAAACATGTGCATGAAAACATGAAAACATGAAAACATGTGCATTAAAACAAAGACATGTGCATGAAAACATGAGCATGAGCGTTGGTGGGGTTCATCCTGAGGGGAGCATGAGCGGCGGTGGGGTTCATCCTGAGGGGAGCTTGAGCGTGTCCTCTGAAGCTCACCTTTATAGGTGGCTCTTCCCAGCTTGGTGATCTTCAGCCGTTGTCCGGGAGCCGTCCCCGTGATGAGGTCTTTGCTCTCCAGCAGCTCCACGCAGCGCCGCACCGCCGCCGGCAGACTCGTCTCCGCACACAGCTGCTCCCGCTGGACGAACAGCAGCGTGCCGCACAGGAAGTCCAGCACCCGGTCCACCGACGAGGAGATCTGCAACACGGGAAGCGGGTTATTCGTGTTCCGCCGGCCACTTCCGGACGCCAGGAAGGAATAAACGGGGCTTTACGTTCAATCCCACGAGCGACAGGATGAGACTCAGGAGGCCTTTTCCATCGCCGAGCAGCAGGTTGCTGACGCAGGTTTCCATCGGAGCGCAAACCAGTGTTTTAGCCTGAGAATAAAGACCGTGGACACATCAATACACGCCAGTGACCCTCATACACATATTATAAAGACAATATACAGATCAATACACACCAGTGAGCCTCATACATCAGGGGTGTCCAAACCTTTTTCACTGAGGGCCACAAACAGAAAAATATACGAAAATCTGGGCCACTCACTAGAGGTGAGGTATATCGCAAAATCAATCAAATGAGGTCAATTATTTATATATATATATATATATATATATATATATATATAGCTGAGCGGTGTCTGTGGCGTCTGTGTTCTCATCACACGCAATAGAGTAGACTTCAAAAGCACAGCTTCATCTGACACCTGATGCTTTAAGTTAGCTGACAAGTGAGGCTCTGTGTTATGAAGTCTCGTCTGAGAGGTTTCATTGTCACGCTGTGAGCTGAGTGACCTCGTAGCTCGTGAGGCATTTTCTTGTTTTGTTTTCCGACGGCAAAAATACGATGAGTTGAGCTAGCAGGCTAGCTGCTGTTTGCTTGACTTTCTCTCCATTATATTTTTAGAATCTGCTGCTGGCCAATACAAAAAATGGGCCGTAGTTTGGACACCCCTGCTCACAAATATATTCACAGCTGTGATCTCCTGCCAGCCTCTGAAATGAGAAGATTTGTGAATTTTTCTGATACACTTTTTCGATCTCTATGGTTTGTATCAGAGCGACAAGCTAAGCCAGCGTTAGCGTCAGTCCCTCCAGGACGTCCTGCGTCCACCGCACGGCGTCACAGAAACTCTGATCTTCATCCTGAACCCTGGAGGACGAAGCAGCGTCTACATGATGTGTGTTTAAATATCCTTCTATCAGTGGAACTATATTACAGATTCATGTTCTGTTTGTTTCTAAATACTACAACTCCCAAGAGCCTCGGCTGCTGTAAGAAGTGTCACAAACAGACTGAAGTTCAGCTCATTTATTGTCTTTCTATCAACAGTGGGATATTCCACCTGACCAGGATGTGAAGCTCTGTGATTGGACGTGTTCTGCTGAAATGCACCCTGGGAGTCGCAGTCTCCTAAAGCCCGGCGTCTCTCAACACTGACCTTGTCCCGGTCCTTGTCCTGCAGGATGAGGACGCTCTCTCCCACGGAGTCGATGCCGGCTCGACCGGCTCGACCCACCATCTGTTTGTACTGGCTCCTCTTCAGGAAGTCAGCGGCCACGTACGGCGAGCGCAGGATCACTCTGATTGGAGCGGGACGTCACATGATGCGAGGGCATGAAAACAGTATCTCTCTCTAAAGCATTGGACTGATTCTCTGACATGAATGTATGAATAATGTCCTTCTAATGAATCTCAAAGGTATTTAAAAGAACCGTGGTGACCTTCTCATGATGATTAAAGCATAAAAAACATTGGGTTTAACGTTTATATAACGTTTCTATGACGGAGTCAAAGTGTCAGAGAGAAGGAATCTTTCTACTCTAGAAGCCTGAGAGCTCTCAGTCACATGTCACCTGTCACAAGTACGGGTCCATTACATGCCACATGTCACGTGTCACATGTCACCTGCCACATGTCACCTTTAACGTGTCACATGTCACCTGCCACATGTCACCTGTCCCATGTCACCTTTAATGTGTCACATGTCACCTGCCACATGTCACCTGTCACATGTCCCATGTCACCTTTAACATGTCACATGCCACCTGTCACATAAAATGTCACCTTTCACTTGTAGAATGTAAAATGCCACATGTCAACTGTCACGTGTCACATGTAAAATGTCACATGTCACCTTTAACATGTCACATGCCACAAGCCACCTGTCACATGTAAAATGTCACCTTTCACTTGTAGAATGTAAAATGCCACATGTCAACTGTCACGTGTCACATGTAAAATGTCAACTGTCACATGTCACCTTTAACGTGTCACATGTCACATGTAAAATGTCACCTTTCACTTGTAGAATGTAAAATGCCACATGTCAACTGTCACGTGTCACATGTAAAATGTCACATGTCACCTTTAATGTGTCACGTGTCACATGTCACCTGTCACATATAAAATGTCACCTTTCACTTGTAGAATGTAAAATGCCACATGTCAACTGTCACGTGTCACATGTAAAATGTCAACTGTCACATGTCACCTTTAACGTGTCACATGTCACATGCCACATGCCACCTGTCACATGTAAAATGTCACCTTTCACTTGTAGAATGTAAAATGCCACATGTCAACTGTCACGTGTCACATGTAAAATGTCACATGACACCTTTAATGTGTCACGTGTCACATGTCACATGCCACCTGTCACATATAAAATGTCACCTTTCACTTGTAGAATGTAAAATGCCACATGTCAACTGTCACGTGTCACATGTAAAATGTCAACTGTCACATGTCACCTTTAACGTGTCACATGTCACATGTAAAATGTCACCTTTCACTTGTAGAATGTAAAATGCCACATGTCAACTGTCACGTGTCACATGTCACATGCCACATGCCACCTGTCACATGTAAAATGTCACCTTTCACTTGTAGAATGTAAAATGCCACATGTCAACTGTCACGTGTCACATGTAAAATGTCACATGACACCTTTAATGTGTCACGTGTCACATGTCACATGCCACCTGTCACATATAAAATGTCACCTTTCACTTGTAGAATGTAAAATGCCACATGTCAACTGTCACGTGTCACATGTAAAATGTCACATGTCACCTTTAATGTGTCACGTGTCACATGTCACATGCCACCTGTCACATATAAAATGTCACCTTTCACTTGTAGAATGTAAAATGCCACATGTCAACTGTCACGTGTCACATGTAAAATGTCAACTGTCACATGTCACCTTTAACATGTCACATGTCAGCTTCCACCTGGTTGATTCTACTGGACCGTCGGCGGCTCACCTGCGGGCAGGAAGGTTGATGCCTGCAGCCAGCGTGGAGGTGCAGGTGAGGAGGCAGAGCACCCCGTTGGAGTACGCCTCCTCCAGCAGCTTCCTCTCCTCCGAGGTGAGCCCGCTGTGGTGATAGGCCAAACCGTACGGCACCGTCCTGCGGAGCACCGGGCACATCGAGCCGCCGCCGCCGGCCTTCAGCTCCCTGAGGAGGACGACCTTCTCTTCTCTCCTGAGCTGCAGGAACTCCCTGAGAGAGGACAGGGTCACTCTTTAGGATGTTTTGGTCACTCTCAGACATGCGACTCACTCTCTCAGACATGTGACTCACTCTCAGATAGCTAGGCGACTCACTCTCTCAGACATGTGACTCACTCTCAGATAGCTAGGTGACTCACTCCTTCAGACATGTGACTCACTCTCAGATAACTAGGTGACTCACTCCTTCAGACATGTGACTCACTCTCAGATAGCTAGGTGACTCACTCCTTCAGACATGTGACTCACTCTCAAATAGCTAGGTGACTCACTCCTTCAGACATGTGACTCACTCTCAGATAACTAGGTGACTCACTCCTTCAGACATGTGACTCACTCTCAGATAACTAGGTGACTCACTCCTTCAGACATGTGACTCACTCTCAAATAGCTAGGTGACTCACTCCTTCAGACATGTGACTCACTCTCAAATAGCTAGGTGACTCACTCCTTCAGACATGTGACTCACTCTCAAATAGCTAGGTGACTCACTCCTTCAGACATGTGACTCACTCTCAGATAACTCTGTGACTCACTCCTTCAGGTACTTGCAGACCATCCCCACCACGTTCTCACAGTTCTTCTTGGTTGGACAGAAGACCAGACAGGAATGTGCAGGAATGACTTCCGTCACCAGGGCGATGATGTGGTCCGGGTCCATCTTCCTCATGGAGCTGGAGTACTGAGGACGAGTCTATCTTTATCTCTAGTTGAGCTTTTACACGTGTATCCGGATTTAAAAGAAACATAAAAGCTACAAAATGCTGTTCCTCTTCAAACAAACAGGAAGTGAATAGTTTGTTTACCTTAAAGTTGAGAAGACGTGAGAATTTAAAACATTCCTCTTCCTTCGGGTCGACCTCATAGATGGTGTCGTTCAGTTTAACGTACTCCTTCAGCTGGACCTGAACCCAGCACAGAACTGGTTTACTACTGGTACTATTACTACTACTTGTACTGCTACTACTAATAATACTACTGCTAATACTAATACTGGTACTACAAATGGCCAGTATACAGAGCAGTAATGAAGCAGTAATGATGCAGAGCAGTAATGATGACCACGTCACAGTGTTTCATGGTCATCATTACTGCTCTGTAGTAGTGTAGTACTGTGTACTACACAGTACTACACTTTGCAGATATGTTTTGTTTACAACGGTCCTGGAAATTTAACCAATTGGACACTTTTCACTTCATGGTGTTCATCACTCTTTGACTGTTTTTTTTATGTCTCTGGTGTCGATGCATTGATTGTGGGTTTAAACATGTGCATGAAGAAGAACGTAGAATATCAGCAGACTTTAAATCACTCACAGGCCTGAAGTCATTGGTGTAATTTTCCGCCCTCAAAAACGCCTGCAGGTCTTTGATGTTTCCCAGAGTGGCGCTCATCCCGATAATCTGAGTACTTTCTGGAAGAGAGGCGAGAAGGATCATTTAATTCAAAAGCGCTTCGGGGTTTAACATCTGAGATCAAAGCGAAGGACTCACTGGTCGTGTGGAGAACTTTGGCCAGCGTCATCTCAATGATCGCTCCTCTGCTGCCGTCACCCAGCATGTGAAGCTGGAAGACACATGTGGGCATTAAGCCCCTCACCTCCACCGTTACTCACATCTCAACCCCAATACGACTCAAGCTACCTCATCCACCACCACCAGGCCCAGGTCGTCCACTCTGCTGGTCTCGATCAGGGAGTTGACGAGGCTGTGGGCCTTCTCTATCGTGGCGATGTACACCGATCTATTGTTTCTTCTCTTCACCGGAGGAAACCTTCCTTTGCTGCCAGCGTACTCCTCCACCATGAAGTCCAGCTCCAGGCCCAAGCTCGCTAAGCCACGCACCTGCAGGAGAAACACAGGTTCTGACTGGTGGTTCAGGATGAGCCGCTTCGAAAGTGAGGAAAGGTGTCCCACAAGGCTCTGCTCTCGGCCCTCTGCTGTTCACTATGAAGCTACGGCTAGCTAAGAAAAAAGTGTTGTGAGAAAATAGAAGATGGAAGAGTCGTTCTCTGACTGTTTATTCTCGGTGTCTCTTGAGAAACGGATCTTTGTGAGTCCTCATACTAACAGTGAGACTGCTTTACTGGACGTGGCTCTTCTCTTACCTTCTCTTGCACCAGCGATATGTACGGTAGGATGAACAGGCAGTCTTTCCTCCTGCACAGCAGCTCTCGGAGGACCAGGATCTCTGCAACCAGAGTTTTCCCTCCGCTGGTGGGAAGAGAGTAGATCAGGTTCCTCCTCTGCTGAACACAGTCCAGGTTCAGACACGTCTTCTGCCAGTCTGGAACAGGAGGAAGAAACATTGAAGGACGTTAGCTTAGCACAAAGACTGGAAACAATTATCCTGGAAACGTATCACTTTATAACCTCAGTTTTATTTCTCTGAATATTATCCCTCCTCTGGCTCCATAATAATATAACTATATTTTATGTATTTGTCTGTTTTGATTATTGTAATATTCATTGCCTATGGTCCTTTGTGTTTACCGATATCTAAGTTATGTCTTCTTTGCTTCTATGTAGAGCACTTTGTGAACTTTGTTTTTAAAGGTGCTATATAAATAAAGTTATTATTATTATTATTATTATTATTATATATCTTACATTTTCGACATTTGAAAACGTCACCTTGGACTCTGAGAAACTGTGGAGGGTATTTTTGATCTTTTATGGAACAGATGAAAAGTGGGATGATGTAAAGAAATCAATCTGAAGACTAATCAATGATGAGGATAATTGGTAATTGCAGCCGTAGTCGGCCAATTATGTTCACAATGAAATGATTAGTCTAAAACATATCTGAAAAGGCACTAAAATGTCCCCACAACACAGAGCCACGTCTTCGGCACTTCATCATGAATCCTCACATTATAGAACACTGTGTTAGCTAGCTGAGGAAAAGATGCGTCACCATATAAATCCTTGATTCCTCTCAGTTTCAACATCAGCTCCTTCACTCGGGTGGGGAGCCCAAAGAACGGCCCGAGGTCCGGGGTCTCCGGCCTCACGGCCTCCATGGCCCGCATGGCGACGCTGATCTCCTCGGAGACCACGGCTTCCTTCAACACAGCGCTGCGCGAGACGCTGGAGGGAGAAGCTGCGTTGCAGAGCATCGTCCTCTTCATCTGGTCCGCCACGCTCCTCCTGGGCCTCCTGGTTCCCTCCTCCGTGCTCCTCTCAGGGTCTCTGAGGGGAGTGGAGGTCTTACCTCCGTCCTGCAGCCGGCTCCTCTCTGCCGTCTCGTCGACTAGTTCTTTAAACCGCTGCTGGCTGGTGGGTAAGTCCTCCAAGACTTCGTCTCCCAGGAGGTCCAGGATGGAGTCCGTGAGGACATCTTCCCCCGACTGTCTGCTCCTCAGAGCGGTGAAGTCGGGCTGATCACGCCGCCTTTCCTTCTGCTCGGCCTCATCCAGCTTCGCCAGCAGAGAGTCGTCCTCCAGGATGCTGTCGTAGTCCCCGAACAGGTCCTCGCTGTCGCTGCAGTACTGCAACACAACACACAGCGTTAACCTGCCGCTCGGATCCGGATCAGCCGATTGATCAAGCCGGCTGATCGTTCCCGCTCCGATCAATGGAGCGGGAAGGATCAGCCGATTCAATGAACATTTGATGGATCCAGAGGATTTTCTTCCTCTTACAGCGTAAAAATAGTTTTTATCTTTGGGTTTTGGACCGTTTGAAGACTTCACCCTCAAGTTCTGGGACGTTATTTTAATTATTCAAATAATTAGTTATTTCCAAGATTAATTGTTTGGTGAATAAATTGTCAGAATACATCGAAACACGGCCGTCACAGTCCTCCAAAGACAAAGATGACAAACTAAAACGTCTCGATTCAAGATGTTCAGTTTCTTATCGCAGAAGGGAATACAAAAACATTAACTTTGCTTTCAAAACAATGATTATGTCTCTAATAACTCATAGTTTGACATCACTGGTTGTAAATAACAGAACCTGAGCAGCCGGTCCCTCAGACATGATGCTGCTGAGCCTGCAGGTGTTGGGACATGGCAGGAAGCTGGTGGCTCCTCCCCTTTTCCCAGCAGGCGTCAGGGGAGTCTTCAGGCTGTCCCTCGACCTCTTCCTCGAGGGCACTCTTTTTATTTGGATGTCTGGTTCACCAGCAGCATTCATCACTGTTCAACTAGTAAACACACACCGCTGTGCATCACTAGCCTAGTTAACTAGTTAACCAGTTAACCAGTTAGCCAGTTAAACCACCTGGACGTTAGCTTCCTCCGGGCAGTTGGACTCTCTGACTCTCTAATGTGTTCCCTAAACGAGCCAGTTTCACTATAAACACTGCTAATTAATCTCAAACTCCCGTAAACACGTATACAAGTTGGTTTCAAACGTAATTAAACTAATGATGTTCCTCAAAGCTTATCTTTAACGAGGAGGTGTAACAGCTCGGCGAGCATCACGTTCAAAACATGTCCCCTGCATCCCCAGAGCGAGAGAGGAACCCGTCCATCGTTTCCGTCTTCGGTTCACCGGTTAACTACCAGCATCGTTTCCTTAATTGTATTAGTTAATCTCGAGCAAACGTCTGATAAATGACCAGAATCAAAGCCGATGATTACCAGATAACACACATGTTTATTCGGCGCCATGTTCTGCCACTTAACAATGTATCTTCGGTGTGCTAAGCTGCTTATTGGGTTAAAAAAGGCAGAAATGAAAACGGAGTCTGGTGAAAGGTCACGTGGGGAACTTGATGTGACTACTACGTCGTTGTAAACACGACCAGTATAATTACTGTGTTGAATAAAGGAACAAGTTGTGCTAACGTGACCTATTCACTCATTCCGGTGATGTGTCTATCTTGACTAGATATATTTTTTGAGGCGGGTAACATTATATCTTTTCAGAAAGAAATTATATGCGTTTAAATCAAACACATATAATCTACGGAAACAAAAACAAAAATACAGCGCACATTAATGCGATATTTACATATACAATTACATTTCACGTGTAGTTTGACTCCAACAAACGAGCAACAACTTTATAAGTGGTAGGAACTATTAGTGAGAAAACTCAGCGGAGCACCGGAGTTCCCAGTGGACAACTTCCGGTCCTGAGGCAGGTCAAAAATGCTCGCTCTGGGAGGGTTACAGCGGCTAAAGCCGGTTTTATCTCTACATGGAAACACAAGTAAGACTTTATTCTGTGTGTGTCTTATAGTTTATGAAGTCAGCATGAATTGTCGATCATTTATTGATTACATTATACGTTAAATTCTTTGATGAGCCGCAGATAAGGTCGCTAATGCTAACGTTAGCTTAATAAATCTGCTCCTGCAGGTTTAAGAACAATAACTTCACATGTATTCCAAAAGAAAGATGACCCGGTAGGTATTCATTTTATATTTATTTATTTTATATATATTTATATTTTCATTTTATATTTATTTATGCATTTTATATACATTTTATATGTATTTATATATTATTTTATATACATTCATATACATTTATATATTCATTTTAAATACATTTATATATTCATTTTATATATACATATTTATTATATTTAAGTTATTAGACTATACGAGATCTCATGGGGAATACATACATAGTACTAAATAAATTAAAAGGGGGATTTAAATACTATATAATAATTTATAAAATTGGGCATAACACATAAGAATTAGTTTGATTTAATTTAAGAAACAAAGTTTCCACATCAGAAACTTGTTTGTACAAACTTCTATTATAATCCTGAAACACTAACTTATAACACTAATTATTAACACTGTGTTATAACCTTTGTAATAATTCACGTTACAATCGTTATCAATAAGTAATTATATTGATGATGTCAGTAATAACTCAGTTGACCTGATTTTATTCTTAATATAATAATTTATTATCTCTTTGGAAGCTCGTTCAGATGGAAAACCCGTTCAAAGAGCCGGAGAAAGGATGCCTCCTCTGCAACGTCACAGTGGACTTCAAGAACACTCAGGTGAGAGAAACACCTGGAGAACACCTGCTGGGAGATAACTTTATCTAGAGAAACACCTGGAGAACACCTGCTGGGAGATAACTTCATCTAGAGAAATGAAGCTTCGAGACAGTTTCATGTGTTCATACATCTAGTCACACCTGTTTACATCTAGTCACACCTGTTCACACCTTCACTCATGATGTCTGTTGAATTCTTCTCCTTCACAGCTGCTGTCTCAGTTCATCTCTCCTCACACTGGCAGGATCTACGGGCGACATATCACAGGTGAGCAGCAGCTCCACACCTCTCGGGTGAGCAGCAGCTCGCCGTCTGCAGGTTTCAGACTCACGGCTCGTTTTGTTTTCCAGGTTTATGTGGAAGGAAACAAAAGGAAGTGTCGAAGGCCGTAAAGAAAGCTCACTCAGTCGGTACGCGGCACCCTGAATACACAACATCAGGAAAATATAGTTAAATAATAAATACATATATATTTAACCTAAAATGGATTCATAATAATAAAAAATCATTTTTAAGTGTTTGATAAAAAGCTGGTCCGATCTTTTCTATAAATCTGTGTTCATACTCCTCTCCTCCTCCCCAGGTTTCATGTCCGTGACCCACAAGCACCCTCAGCTCATGAGGGACCCCAACGTCTGCGGAGTCAAACGTCTGGATTAGTGTCGCTGTTTATTAAAGATGTCGGAACCCTTTCTGTGTCAGAGGGTTCTCTTCCTTTCAACGCTTCATACTTTTCATATTGTCTATGAATCGAGAGAAGAGCAAAACATTTCCGTCTGTATATAAATATAAGAAAACATTTGAGAAGCTGGAAACATCAACTTTTTGAAGTTTTTATTTGCAGATTAAATTTCTAGAAGATTAAACAGATTTTCATCAATTCAACATGTTTAAGTGTTCAATACTTTGATTTAACTGAAGACAATCTGTAGTTAGCTCATGCTATCAGGCTAGTTAGCCCTATGCTAGCATGTTGTCAGGCTAGTAAGCCTGTAGATGTGTCATCTAAAGGGTTAAATGTACAGTTTTATATGTAGCTGGATGGATCTCCTTGAGGCCTTTAGGATGGGTGCTTAAACCTTTATGTTGTCTACTCCGTAACTTTTAACCCGCTTCACAAAGACAGCTGTTTCCAGCTTATTTTGAGGCATCAAAGCATTGCAGCAACTGTGTTAATAACTATAAATAAACTCCATCACACTGCACGCAGCAATATGGTGAATAAGAGTGATTGTCAAGCTGTTTGAATCCAGGTGTGTGTGCTTTGACAGAAATATAATAATTTCTTGAATATCATTTACGATGTGAATTGGCAGCCAACCTGAGCTGGGAAATATGTAAGCAGAGCTCATATGAGGCCACACGTTATAGTTGGTGTGTAATTGACAGGTGGGCATGTTTCATGTTTATACTCTTTCAATTGGATGGATGGATTTATACTTTATTCATGCCCAAGGGGAAATGTGTTTGTGGCAGCAGAAAACAAAGTTACATATAAGACATTTAAGAAAATTAAATAGTAAAAGTGCAAAAATGTGTAAATAAATATAGTATATACAGTGAAAGCGGTGCTAGGGATGTTGATGATTCAATTTACGGAGGATCTGGCCAGGGGTGATTTATTATACAGTCTTATTGCAGTATTACATTTCTTCTCAATTATTAAACACATGTAGATTTAAGAGAGAGTAGTCGTGGAGAAGATAATTTTCCATCTTCTAACAAACCAATCTGTCACTTTTAGATTTGAGATGTCTGCAAACCAGGAATTTTACATCCTGGTAACCACGGTTACAGGTTGGCATGGTACCAAATAGACAGATGCTAGTTTCTGTAAACAAACAGAGGAGACGGGACAACTTCACTCCCGTTGGCAACAATGGGATGGCAGCGGCACTGCCGCAAACCACTCTCCTGTCGTAAAACCTGCTCGAAAGCCAAATAAAGCGTAACCCCGCCCCCTGCTGGATACAAGCCGGAAGTACACCACACACACAGTAAGGACACGTAAGTTATCAAACTGTTGGCTACACGAAACCAAAGCGCATGTAAATATATATTCATGTAGAAATGTGCGTGTTCCTGCATGTTATGCTATCCTTTGTTCTTTATATGCCTGTGAAATACTTTACTACTCGTTTTTATATGTGTTGTATAAAAAGCTTTATTATTATCAACCACACAAGATGTGTTTTTAGATTCAACCTGAGACTAATAGTCAACAATCCAGCGTTAAGTATTACAACGACACAGAAAATAAAGATTTTCTACAACACGCGTGGTGTTTGTTGTCGAATCTAAGAGCCAATCAGCTCTCTGGTGTGGCGAAAGCCGGGCGTTTCCCATCATGCACTGGGCCACGCAGTCGGTGGAGCGCTACTGCGGCGTCTGGCTCTCGCGAGATGATCGTGTTCATGACGTCACACTTCGCGTGATCAGGATTCAAAGGCAAATCCTTCCAAAGGCAAGAAGCCCCAGAGTTCATAAGTAGAACTCCACATTTATGAGAGATTCATTTTCGAGCTTTCAAGCTTTCAAGATGGACAGCAAAGGAATGGCTCGTGCCCTGCAACGTGAACAGCAGCAACGCTTTTTAATCGCCTCTCTGGCGATACGCGTCTTTGACAAGTTCAAAATCACTTCTTCATCCGGCCACGAAGATTACATTTCACATTTACAAAGTCTGGTCCACGAGACCGCAAAGGGCCTCCCCGTTCACCCAGAGGTCAAACTTCAACGTTACCAGTGCACTAAAAAGCTGGTCGACAAAGTCATCAAAGACCTCCTGGTCAAGTTCCTCCACAAGAGAAACATTCAGATGTTTTTATTGGAGAGAGATCCGACTGTGGACGCGGCCGTCGTCGAGGTTTTTCAGGCGAGGATAGAAGAACAGTTAACCTCGCCTGAGAAGAAGGGCCGCTTCTGGGAGCTCATTGGAATAGCAGTAGTGTATGCAGGGATAGTGGCCTTAATCATAACGGCTCTGGTGTTATGTACGGTCATTTAGGGCTCGCCACGAGGTGAAGAGACGGAACACAGTGACTGTGATTCTGTTTCTCATCTTCCTCTAAAGAATGTGTCACAAAGACACACATTGGGCTTTGTGTGACACAAAGCCCAATGTGTGTCTTTGGGTGTCACAAAGACACACATTGGGATTTCTTCCGGGTGATCCGGTTTTCCCCAAAATCACAAAATATAAATCACATTCGGGTCGGTGATCGAACCCTAATAAATAACAACAATTATGTTTTTTGTTTCATTGTTATGTCATTGCTATTGTTTATATTATTGTTGAGTCTATTGTTTGTTTTTAATCATGTAAAGGGCCTTAAGCACCTTGTAAAGCACAATACAAATAAAATGTATTATTATCTGGTATTATATCTATTTTATAATTGCAAATAAAGAGAGAGTCCAGCGGTTGCTTAACTTAGCTTAGCTTAGCATAAAGACTGGAAACAACAAACAAAATCCACCTACCAAACCCTAGAGCTCACGGATTAATGCACGTGATATATTTAACCTGCAGACAGAACAGCTGTATCAAACTTCTCAGTCTTGGCACGAAGGGGAATAAACAGAAATCCCCAAATGTAAAATTTGTCTTCTAAAAACGTCAGTATATTTGTCTCAATACTTCTCTGGATGATTGATACATATATTCTAGGATTTAGACCCTTTAAACATTTTAGATTTACAGTTTAAAGTATATAAAGAAATCAGGCTTCTGTGTGAGACAATGCATTTATTGGAAGCTTTTATATCATTTCCTGAATAACAATTATTTTTCACACACACAAATCATCAATTTGGCAATTTGTTCAGGTAACTTTCCAACAGCAACATTACGAGGATGGCACATTTAAATAGACACCATGAACCTGCCGAGGGGACGAGTTAAGACAAAGTATGAAACGGGAACTTCCTGTAGAGCCGAGTGCGTCTAGTGCTACTTTCTAAAACATTACAACGGTTAAACAGTCGAGTCACTGGATACAACTTTGCACATCAGCAGTGTGTGTGTGTGTGTGTGTGTGTGTGTGTGTGTGTGTGGAGAAAACGGCACATGGATGGAAAAGGTTTACACAAATACAACACATACATACAGCTGGAAAGTTTTAACAGTGGAGAGGTTCTGCAACCAAATACGGTTCATCTAAAAAAGGTAAAAAGGTAAAGTAACTTCACAGGTGTGCAGTTTACTTCCGGTTTGTTTCATCTGCAGCCGTTTCTGTTCTCTTCCCAGTCAATGGAGACGGTCCAGTGAGAGCGACGGCGCTCCGTAGATCCGTTTCCAGACTCTTGACGGGCGTCCTTGACAGGCCCATCTCCTGCCTTCTTCAACTGTCACAAGCAAACACATGAAGAGTCGCAAAAACAACAAGGAGGAGGAGGAGGAGGAGGAGGGCAAAGAGGAGGAGGGACAGGTCGCTGTGAGACGACGTCGGAGAAGTTCTCCCCGCCTTCCTCCGTGTTAAACGCGTCCCGTCGGTTCCAGCTGGCTAAAGGAGGCGACGAGGTTGTAGTGGGTCCTCTCGTCATCCGTCAGCTCCATGTTCCCCGGCCTGACCACCACCACCGGGTTCACGCCGGCTTCTTCGGCCGCCTTCGCCTCTGCAACGACAAACACACCAGTGGATTTGTGGATTCTTCCTTCACCGTGAAGCTTTCTTCAAGAAGTCAAAAGGTAACCCGAGGTGAGTCGTAGTTGTACAAATGGTAATTGTGTGGGTGAAGTGATCCTGTAACGCTGAATCCAGTGGTTTTATTGGAGTGTTTCTATTGTTTTCTCATCCAGATCCAGTCGCTCCTTCAACCAGACGAGCAGTTTGTGAGGAGGCGCTTCGAGCTCATCATCTTACTCTCGCTCATTAACAGTGTACACAAAGTACAGCTGAGGCGCATGGGAATATAATTATATTCCTAAAGCTTAATAGCGAATTAAAAACTCATTTTAGGAAAGTTTTTCACAAAGCATCTAATCTTATAAAAAAAAAGGAAACATTCTCGTATGTATTATTCATTATAATGACGATTATGTCGTAACCAAACTGACCTCGAGTGACGTCGGTCAAGAAGGTGATTTCCTCGGGTGGACAGCCGATCCTCTCAGCAATCCTCTCATAGCTCTTGCCGTCCACTTTGGCTCCTATACTGGTGTCAAAGTGTCCATCTAATAACTGAAATTATTGAAAATCTCATCAGCCACAACATACACATCACATTTACAGCATGATTTAACAGTTGCCGTTTACCAATAATAATTTAAAAAAAAACAGAACATGTATTTCCAAAGAAAAATGTTGAAGAAAAACTGGTAAAAAAAGAAAGAAAAAGACAATCATGTAAAATAATTGTCTCATAAATCTAATGTACTTACATCTAACACATCTCCTTCGACAGAGTATCCAAACAGAAGTTTCTGTGCCTCCACGCTTCCAGACGAGTAGATGAACACTTTCAACCCCTGACCTCTCCACCTTCTGATGGCTGGGATGACATCCTGGTAGACCCTGTTAGCATCAGAAGATAAACATCATTTCATTACTTTTGTGCCCTGAAAGCATCCCAGAAGTCAAAACCTTTGAGCTTGAGCATGCTTTGTTATTGTTTTCAGAATGGATTATAAAGAAATTATTTCTATTTAAAATATTAATAAATCACTATTTGAAATCTTAGTTCTGTCTTCAAACATACAAAACATTTTAAAATGGGGCCCTGATCGCAAAGTATTTATGCTAATTTATATTTTCATATAATGGCTTGGTCTATAAAATGTCAGAAAATGGTAGCAAAAGAAAACAAAATGGCCTCTGAACTTTCTAAAGCCCAAGACGACGTTGTCAATTACATGTCCTGTCCTGTTTAAATCCAAAACCACAAGATTACCAGTTTACCGTCACATAAAACAGAGAAAAGAAGCAAATGCTCACATGCTGAAATAAGTTAATGTTTGACATTTTTCTCAGTACAATAAAAATAAAACAATAATCAGCCCTAATTGGCTAGAAAATTACCATAATATGTTGCAATTCAACCAAATTATTTTCCTATAAATCCCCAGATAGGCAGTTTTAATCCAGCAGGAGAACGCAGACCCCGCCACCACTAATGAAAACTCCTTCATACACATTCTGACCAATGGATTTCCATGACCAAACATTTAGTGAAATCTGGGTGTAAACAGTAAAAAGTGAGTAAATGTAGTATTTAAACTAACAATGAGAATACAAAGCATACAGTAAACCTTAAATGACACAAATGAATGAGACAATAGTTTGATTAAAAGAATAATCATTTATATAGATGCCTGTATGTATGCCTGCTTATATTTTGAGCGTCTTTCAAATGATTTCAAACTCAGCGTAAATGAACGTCATGAACACATGAATATACACATTTCCATGACTTTTACAAAACCTTTGGGATTTTATTTTTTTCGAGGACTTTTCCAGGCCTGGAAATAACCATTTTAAAACTCGATGACTTTTCCAGGTTTTCCATGACCGTAAGAACAACTTGAATACCAAATCCCTCCCCTGGACTTCAAACCACTAAAGTCATTATGTTTTCCAACTTGAATTAATAAGACAGACAGATGTTGTGAAAGAGTGCCGGTTGATGAGTATTCATGTTCTCTTCCTGGAAACCTCGTCAGAGCAGAATTTTGAAGTGAGGAAAATGATCAGTGTACTTACTCGCCTTTGATTCTCCCAGAAGCATACGCCGCCCTCCACATGTGACCCTGGAGCTGTTTGAGTGCGGTCGACTTCCTGTCTGCAGCCATCTGCCACAGCACATTATCCACTACTTCCCTAATGGCCTTCTCCTCGTCCGTGTGGACCGTCTGGTCCACGGTGTGGACGGGGCACGACCGGTTCTGTCTCATGTCCTCTTCGATCTGCAACGACGGTCAAATTCAACCCTTCAGGTATCAGGAGCACAACATGCGTCCGGATTTGTTCACCGGCCTTTACTTTTATGATAACGCATCTAAACAACGTTTTTTTTTTGCAATCTTGTATTCTCACATCCTGACACTTTGATGTCCTTTTGGTTCTGTACTCCGTGCATTCAATTTAAAATAGAGGTTAAACATTTTATTTTCTGCTCTGATTTAAGAGTGTTAATATCCATATTGTGTCTCACACACACACAATATAAATAATAATCATTTTCACACATAGTAAAACATTTACATGTGGTTGCAAATGCTTTGAAATATATTTATTGGGGAAAAAAAGATTTCCATCATTTGTGCAAATTCCCAGAAATAAAACACATTTTATTTCTGGGAATTTGCACAAATGATGGAAATCTTTTTTTCTTTTCTTCCAAAGACTAATTATAAAATGATTAGCAAAATAGTTGCAGATTAATTATCTGTGTCAGAATGTGTATACACTATAGAGCTGAAACAATTAGTCGAGCCACAGAACATTTATCTACAAATATTTTGCTAATCATTTTTATAATTTGTCGCCTTTTTCCAAGCAAAAACACCAACGTTTTACTTTCTCAAACGTGAATATTTGCTCTTTTTATCTTATATAATGCCAAACTGATTATATTTGCGTATTAGATTGTTGGTCCGGGGAAAAAAATATATGCTATTTTAAGAACCAAATGTTTGATTGCTTTATCAAGAAAATAATGTCTGGACTGATGGATCATAAAACTAATCCATGTTGCAATAACATACACAACAAGAGGCCAAGTATTCTCCTCCTTCACTCCCTAAGCTGTTGACCGTCAGCCGGAAGAAATTTGCTCTTGATTCAATCTTGAAAGCTCGTCACCTCTTTACCTGTTTCTTTAGCAGATGGACATCTTGTTTGCACTCGTCTTCCTCCCAGTGATTAGACAAGTACTCCTCCAGATGCTCCCGGATGTATGGAAATAAGATATCCTGAAAAGCACAAAGTGGAGTCATTAGGTGTCTCCAGAGAGAGAAAGAGATAGAAATAAATAATTCAGATGCAAAATAAACTGGTTTGTATCCATAAAAATAAACTTTTCTTTTTCATTTATTCATATTTAATTCATTGTTTTGTGCCTTTGGTGCATAATATTGTGACTGATTGTGTATTTTGTGATGAATAAATGTTATGCTGCGTTCAAGTCAAATGGGATTAATGGACATCTGGATGGATCTACTTACAGCTGTATGATTACAAAGTAAAATAAATATACTGTCCAGTGACAATATGACATATCCTTTAAATCTTTTTTTTTTATATTACTAAACATTAAAAGACAGATTTTGACTCAAGTTGTAGTGTTTGGTTTTTAGGCACTTACATATTATAAAAGCACACAGTCGGATATATCAAAGCTTTCATAATAGTCAGAAAAAGACATGGATGTTATTTACACATTAATCTATTTAAATGTAATATTGTTCCCGTTTCAAGCGGATGAGCTTTTTGTAATAATCGTGTAAATGATAATAAGTATTTCGAAACCAATCTAAAAAAATATGTGCAAGGTTATACTTTCATAAATGTATATTTGCTTAAGTAAAACCTCCCTTTAATGTTTTGAAGAAAGAAATAGAGCTATATATTAAAAGACAATAACAATTTAAAAAAGCTATGAATACTTTGAGACTGTACTAGAAATGTAATGTTTTTAATTTCTCACCGCATTCTTAACCGTTGAAAATAAAAGAAAGTTATTTACAAGTTGGAAACTTGCAATTACGACAACTCCCATGTGACGTGAACGCGGCATACGGTCTGTTTTTAATCGGGCAGTGACTGAATATTCTGACAATTACAGTGACATTTTAAACGAATTTGTTATGCAATGTGAATATAATAAGCGGCGGTAATTAATAGCAATTAAACACATAACCTACCTTTACAAACGTTATAGGTGTGGTTGTGCCTTCGATATCCAGCAAGAGTGCACTGGTACCAGCAGGAATTGAAACGGTGGCCATTTTTTTTTCAGGAGTCTGCAGCTGGTTAGCTTATAATTAGCAGCACCACAGTGTATTAAAGAACCTCGCTGGTTCTCGAACCCCCCGGGGACAGGTGAAGCGGAGCACAGGTAATCCGAGAAGCTAAAACACGTGCCACCTGGTCAGCTAGCTAGCTACGCTTCGCCATCACACAGTCGCAGCTAACACGCACCACACACTGACTTGACTAAAAGAGAGCGGAGGGCACACATGTTCGACGCTGTGAGGTTCGGGCCACTGCTCGGCGGTGGCGCTGCTGAGCGAACGGCGTCTGCCCCAAAACACGCGAAGAAGAAGAAGAAGAAAAATAACGGAAATAGGCTGCGATGAAAACAAAACGACGCTCACAAATCACCTATCAAATTGTAGCAACTGAAACTACATTTGGCCTCATTTTACAATTTAATTATCTCTAAATTAACGCCAAATATATGTATTATATATAATACTAGCTTAGCTTCTAGCAAGCTAACTAGCTTCGCTTCTGCAGACGACGTAGCTTTGAGTTTAGCTACAATATAAAAACACCAAACAACAACAATGTCGGACGATTATGAATTCAGCGAAGACCAGAGCATGATGCGAATGGACGAGGACGGGGAGACAACCAGCGATGACCCGATGTCTGCGGTCGGGGACTGTGGCCCGATGGGGGGCGAGGCCGAGGGGTCGAAGATAGACGCCAGTAAGAACGAGGAGGACGAGGGGTACGGTGACGTCACACTCACGGTTTAAACTAGACCCCCACATGTAAACACGTTTACCCAGCCAGGGGGAGCATTGAGAGGCTGCAGCTTAAAAGTGCTGTTTTTCAGCTGTGGAATGTAACTCCATTACATGTACTCCATTACTGTACTTAAGTACAGCTTTGAGGTACTTGTACTTTACTTGAGTATTTTGCTTGTCATGCAAAAATCATACTTCTACTCCACTACACGTCAGAGGTAAATATTGTACTTTTTACTTCACTACATTTGTCTGACAGCTTTAGTTACTTTTCAGGTGACAGTGCTTCTTCCCCTTCCTGTCCAGTGAAGACATCGTACCTCCAGATGTGTTGACGTTGAGTGTGTGTGATAAACTGAAGGATGAAGTGTTCCTTCATGTGTTGATGTTGAATGTTTGTGATAAACTTTATGTGTTGAGGTACTCCTCCTACTTCTTCAGATAAATAAACTCTTTAAAAAGCTGGAAAAAGCATCAGCACACATCTGAAAACAGGCTGTTAAGTTCTTTTTAGAGATGCAAGGACAGGGACGCAACACACGTATGATGATCTTGTAGAATGTGATGCGTTGATGTAGATTTAACTAGACAACATCATATAAAGGAGTTAGAATCCAACATAAACATGAATTCAGCAGGAATATTAATCCAGAAACATCAGATATTTTAGAAAAACACTGACAAAAAAAGTACTTTAAAATACGTTTTTCTGAAAATACTACTTAGATACTTTTACTTCATTGAGGTTTTGATCATTTTACTTGTTGTGGAGTATCTTCATAGTGTGCTATTAGTACTTTTACTTCAGGAAAGCATCTGAATACTTCTTCCACCGCCAGTTGTGAACACCAAAAAGGTGTTGTTTTCTCAATCTGCATTGTGAGTTATGATTTCTTTACATGTGCTCGTTTGTCAATAGGAAGATGTTTGTCGGCGGGCTCAGCTGGGACACGACTAAGAAGGACCTGAAAGATTACTTTTCCAAGTATGGAGAGGTTGTAGACTGCACCCTGAAGCTGGACCCCATGACTGGTCGTTCACGGGGCTTCGGCTTTGTGCTCTTCAAAGAACCTGACAGTGTTGACAAGGTATAGTCCTGCTCCCAGAAATATATATATATATATATATATATATATATAATCTGTAAAAAAGACTGAATATAATGCTACATGCACAGTAGTGACGTGTCATTTAAAATAAAGCTGTCAAATAGGGAAACACATTATCTGCTGTGGCTATCCTCTTAAATCATGTGCTGCTTTTTCTCTGTTGCAGATCATTATGAACTAAATATCTTTGAGTTTTGGTCAAATTTTGCAATTTTGACATGTCACCGTGGTCCCTATGAACTTGCATTGAATACATTAATTGATCAAATTAACCAGCAGATGAATTGATAATGAACATAGTTGAAGAAGCCCTATAATAAAGTGAAACAAAACGGCCACCCAGTCTGATTATTAGGTTAAAAACAAATATGAACTTTCCACATGACCCCTTTTTGGTTATTTGGTTATGCAGGTTGTCACACATAAGGAACATAAACTCAATGGAAAGGTCATTGACCCCAAAAAAGCGAAGGCCATGAAGAGCAAGGAGCCCGTGAAGAAGATCTTTGTTGGCGGTCTCTCTCCAGACACTCCTGAGGAGAAAGTCAGAGAGTACTTTGGTGCCTTCGGAGAGGTATACTTATATATATATTCCCAGATTTAGCTGTTAGTCGGAGCTGTGGCTCATTGGAAACATATATGTTTGTATCCATTAACTTCCCCGTGAAACATAATTAAACACTTCTCATGTTATTGTCTGCATTGGTTGATAATGTGAACAGTTGGAGTCAATAGAACTTCCCATGGAGAACAAAACAAACAAAAGGAGAGGCTTCTGCTTCATCACATTCAAAGAGGAGGAACCAGTTAAGGGGATCATGGAGAAAAAGTACCACAATATTGGACTTAGCAAGGTGCACACTCCTTTTTTTCTTCTGTCAAATAAAACCTGATCTCCTGATGAATTGTTGGGCCCGTACTACGGCGGCTTTTATAACTGATAGCGTGATCGCCTCGGAGCTAAAAACCTATTTGTGTTCCTGTAGTGTGAAATAAAAGTGGCAATGTCCAAGGAACAGTACCAGCAGCAGCAGTACTGGGGAGGAAGAGGAGGATACTCCTCCGGGTCTCGAGGAAGAGGCGGTGGTGAGTGGAAGAAACGTTGCTGCTTCATGTCAAGTAAAATGTGAATAATGCACCTTTTTAGTCGCTGCTAAGCAGTATAGTGTCAAACTTTAGAATAAGAAAATGAAGTGTACAACTTATTTAATTAAATCGTAGTAATTTCTTTAAAGGAGTAGTTCAACATTTTGGGAAGTATGCTTATTCCCTTTCTTTCCAAGAGTTGGATTCATCTCATGTCCGCACAGTCTCTGTGAACCCGGCAGTTAGCTTAGCTGCTAGCATAAAGATTAGAAATGATGTATAATAAATAACAGCAGAAAGGGCCACACTGTGTTGTAATATCTCTTCTACCAGGAAGTCCTGCTCAAGATGGGCAGCAATATATATATATATATATATATATATATATATATATGGACATGACATCACCAATAAAAAACACACAACACAATGTTCGTACGGTCATGAAAACCCTGTAAAAAGTCATTCAATTTGATTAAAGTAGATTTCAGGCCTGGAGAAGTTTCGGAAAAATGAATAAACGTAGAAAGTCTGGGAAATTTGTATTTGTATGTGTAACGGGACAGTACTTCATTCCCAGTAGTGTCTCTCTCTCCCTCTCTCTCTACCCCTGTCCTTTTTCCAGCTCATCAAATGAAGGTATAATAGTGTGTACGTGGCTCAGTAAAGAGCAGCTCATTTCAACACTTAAAGTTACGTTGTTCTCTGCGTTGGTTCATTTTAGACTCCAAACTTGTATTCTTGTTTTTTTTTCTTCTCGTTTTAGAGAATGTATGATCATGAAAATGTGGCTCAAAAGTGTTGGAAAGTATATTTTTTTTGTGTATGATCCCTGGCAACAACAGACACGAACGTGCAGGAATCGTGTGATAAATAACGACACGTGTTAAAAGCAACAACTGAGCAACATTTAAAGTGCTTTTCAAACAAGAGAGGAAAAAGATTCCAAGTAATTATAATAATTATAATAATAATAACTTGATCCGTTTAACTGCAGGTCCCAATCAAAATTGGAACCAGGGTTACGGCAACTACTGGAATCAAGACTATGGCAATTATGGCAATTATGGCAATTACGGTTACGGTAATCAAGGATATGGAGGCTATGGCAGCTACGATTACCCCGGTTACAACAACTACTACGGATACGGTGACTACAACAGTAAGTAAACCGACTCGCCGATTTCATTTGTTTTCTGTTTCTTTTGAAATGATTAATACACCTGTAATCAGATTCTGTGCCCCACGTTTAGATCAACCTGGCGGATACGGCAAGTCGCCGCGGCGCGGCGGTCACACCAACAGTTACAAGCCGTATTAACGGAGGAAACTCATCTTCAAGTAGGTATGTAAAGACAGAAACACACCTTACTTTACATTTAAAGTAGTTATATTATCTTTGCTGTTTGGTAACATTATGTGTAATTTCCTCTTGTAAATTTCTTTTTCTCAGCACCGTCAAGTGCTTTACAGTAGTGGTAACATAGAGGCTACACACTTGTGCCGATTATTTTTAACAGCCGGCCTTCTGCTGCCTCTTTTGCACCTTCTTTTTTTTTTTTTTTTTTTTTTTTTTTTTTTAAACTGTAACATTAACAGGTAAAGTACTGCTACTACAAGTAAATGGATGCCAAAGTTAAGGATGTGCAAGGAAACAGAAAAGGAAGTATGTTGTCTCCTAACTCTGACATACCTTGTTTGTACCTGCCAGCGGAGCTTCCTTGCAGGCCATGAGCTGACTCCCAGATACTCTCAGGGCCCGCTCAATGCGGACCGGGTACGAGAAGCATACGCTCTCGAATGCTGCCATTTGGTATGGTCTTACAACATCCTGTATCCGCATTTCTAAACTAAACAATATGGGACACGTCCAGCTTTGTCATCTTTCTTTCCATTTTTCATTTCTTTGCAAGTGTTTGTAATGTAAAACTTAAAATATACACATGTAATTGTCATTTTTTACAGGCCCTTACTTCCCCCACAAGTAATGATTATACATATGAGAAAATAACTATTTGCTTTTCAAAGGACACGTACAGCATTCTCTGGACTTTCCAGTTCCTATTGTTAATATATGCATTCCTAATCTTATCTAAAATGCTTGTTTCTTTATTTAGCTCTTGTAGCCGGTAGTCCATGAGCTAAAACCTGGTTCGTATTTGGACGACACCGTGTTTGGGGGGAGATAAAGTGCTTTACTTTGTCTACATGTATTGCTCTGTTTTGTGTTACTCACAGCGATGGAAAAGACTCCTCTTTTTGTTAATTTTCCTGTAACAAATTTCCCTCTTGTAACCTTTTGTAAAACAAGAAGTTTCCAGAAAATTTGCATGTAATGCTTTCTGTAATGTGTATTTTTCTTTATTTTTTTCTTTCACCAATTGAAGGTTTCTTCCATTTAGTATTTTTGACTTCTTCAATTTATTGCACTTCAGGATTTCTAGTTTATGGACTAACTTTCTTGTTTTACTGTAAAATGTTAAAATAATTGTATTTTTTTTACATTGGACATTATAAACACGGGGGATTCCTGTTTTTTTGTTTTTGTTTTTTTGAATTGAACAGGTTTTTGTTCACCTAAAGCTGATCTGTTTTTGTTTGTTTCCCGTAGGCGTCAGAGTGATGACAGGCAGCAGTGGGCTGGTGGAGCGTTGGCCAGAGAGATGATGGTATCCAGCAAAGATCACTGAGCTGATCGTAAGAGAATAATGAAGAGCGCTATGACCTACAGTACACTTCCTCGACATTTACCGGAGTCTTTGTGTTGTATCTTTAAAAAAAAAACTAAATGTGTTTTGCATTTATTTAGATTGCTGCAAAGATTTAGCAGTTTGCGTTCCTCATCCCTTCTTGTTTTTTGTATTTAATGTTCCGCAGATGCTATTTGTGAATTTGCTTCTTTTATCACACAACTGAAATGTTAGAACGGTTGGAACAGATCACACACATATATATTTAGTGATAGCAAAGAATGCATACAAAAGCGTTGTTACAATTTATCCTCTTTACCATCGTCATCAGTCATATAATACACATAATTACAGTCAAACATACAGTGTATATATATATATATATATATATATATATATATATACACCGTACACGCACACACACACACAGGTAATTGGACAGAAATGCGATAAAATAAAAATAAACATTTGGATTTGTGATCCTTTGTGAAATATTAATATGATGTCACATGTTGTGAGTGGAGTGTTCAAGGAAGTATTTCAGCCATCTTTCTAACAATATATGTTCAAGGAAGTATTTCAGCCATCTTTCTAACATATCTAATTTCTAATATATCTTCTCATCATAATCTTTCATCGCAGCCTAATCAATAAGCTTGCAGCTGTTACAGAATCATTTGAATTTACATGAATATTTTGCTCTTGAAATCTCTTGTTTGTTTGAGCTGAAATGCCCAGAGACTCTCGTGAGTGCTTCTCGATGCTCAATAAAAGAGGTGAGCTTTATCCATCGTCTTCATGGCTTTCAGTCCCGAGCTGAGAGTTTTCTTTTGATTATATCACTTTTGTGGCGAAGAGAATGATGAGGATAACGATGATCAGCACAATCACGCCGATGATAATCATCATTTTAATGTTTTTCCACCAGTATTTCCTGGCGACCCGCGTGGACGTTCTTTGGAACGAGTCGGCCTGAAAAGAAACATAAAGGAAATCAAATAAAACACCAGGGATGAAGGAAGTACAGGATCCTTTTACTTGAAGGGGAACTCCACCAATTGTACACATCAAAGTCTGTTGCTGGACTTCTCATGCATAATGTTAACAAAAAAATAAAATGTTTAAAGCTTCTATCTAGGGTCTCCAGAGGGAGTCTGAGGAATTTCACTTTGAAAAGTTTGAAAATGAAAAATAATCTGGAGGACCTCTGTAGCCCGCTGCTCTTCTCTGCTGCAGGCTAAAGGATACTAGCATTGAACACACCGTAATCCCATAATGTAACTGTTTGCGGTCGAGTTGCATTGTGGGTAATCTGGCGCCAGATTTTTCAACAGGATGAAGAGTGTGGAATAAAAAGAGCCGATCGTTCTGGTTCTGCTGCGTCCGTTTTCCACCATGAATCTGATCATGTTATACATTGGCAACGCTAAATCGGTGGAGTACTCCTTTAAGCAAAAGTACCAGTACAGTAATGTAGAAATATTTCATTACAAGTACAATTCCTGCAAGTATTAACAGCGATATCCATGGTCACCAGATGAATCTGAGAGGTCGTGAGATGATTAATGGGAGAGGAAAAAGAAGAAACTACGTTCTGATACATGAATTAGTTGTATTTTGTTGTTTGTTGTTATTTATTTGCCTTTTTGTAAAATACTGTGTAATTTGACCTCTTAGGAACTCAAACATGCATTTAAATCGGCTATTCTCAACCACTGAGTTCGGGTCCCACATTTAGCTAATGGCTTTAGCTAAATATGCTCAATAATTAATGAGATCAACAGAAAAAAGTCCAATTAAAATGCATCATTTCTATGAGAAGTTTAGCCAATCACAACACGTTTAGCCTCTATGACCCATAATGACAGAATATGTATACTGGTCATTACAGCCTGGTTTGTTTACCCTCTTTATTGTCGCGTTATGTTGTCATTCATTAAGGATAGTGGTAAATAAAAAACAAATTGAACAATCAGAAGTGGATCTTCAGAAACAAAAGGTCAAAATAAAACTTGATTGAAATGAAACCATTTGGGAAGTGTAGAGTGCCTCTAGATTTATCTTGTTGCCACAAGGCAAAAAAAACAACAACACTATTTTATAAACTTTTTGGAATGTTATATCCTAATCTGAAAAGTAGCTACTCACATTGCAAGTAAAAAATACAATATGTTCTTTCTAAAATGTAGTGGACTAGCAGTATAAAGTATCTTAAAATGGTACTTTAGTGAATGAAATGAGGTACTTTCCTCGCTGGTAAAACAGCTTTTCTAACGGCCTTGTTGTTTTAGTGAATCGTACATAATAAACCTGCAGACGTAATAAACCTGCAGACGTCATCGGCGAGAGATCGTGATCAGATACTCACAGACGCCTGCAGGTCATCGGTCTTTCCGATCAGATCATCTAGTCGGTCGCCCCTCTCCAGCACTTTGCTGATGTTGTTTTTCAGGATGACTTTGACCTCGTTCACCTGACCCTGCACCTGGTCCAGTTTGGCCGCCGAGCCGGAGGCCGGTGGCTGAGCGCGTGTGTCGGCCTGAGGAAAGGTTTCATTTTTAGTCAAAAAACCTCAAACCACATATGGATGTCAAAAGGGCAACACCTTTACCGTGGTCACTGTTTTTCTAAAATGAACCAAACCTCGCTTCCTGTAACTGAGTGAAGAGCGTGGAGCGCTATCAGCTGTTTTTTTTACCTGAGGCCTGTGTGATTGTCACCTGAAAACCTCAAGCACCGTGGTTTAAACCCGCTGAACACAAAGTGCAACGTGGACTGACCGATGGAGAATGATTTTTAGATAATAGCGAGAAGAAGAAACATTTAGAAAAATAAACACACAAACAATATTTCACTTAACTGAACTTCATTGTTTTAAAAAGTACAACACATACCATGGCAGCTGTGTTTCCCAGAACTCATACAAAAGAAATACAAAGTTTCCACAAAGTTATCCAGCCATGCAGGTGCAATAATAAACGGACGCAGAGCTCTGGGCTTCTTGTGACTGCGTGAGTCACACAGTCAGAGCTGAACAAATGTCTGCTGAAGGTTGCACCTCTCCTCTGTTACACATTAACTGCCTCACTCCGAGCCTCATTGGCTTCAACAGGAGCCAGTCGTCGTCGCCTCGAAGATCTCGTCGGATCAGCACTTTCACTTCCTGCTTCTCCTGAACTCTGCTACCACACACATCTACGATTTTAGACTTTAAAACAATAAAAAGAACACATTTCAGTGAATGTGTTTGTCCCAGTTCTGTGCGTGTGTGTGTGTGTGTGTGTGTGTGTGTGTTTACATACCATCAGCTGTCAGAGCAACAGGGTGTGTTGAGCTGATATCCCTGGGCAAAGGGCCCTGTCTTCAGCAGAGAGATATCTGCAAGGCAATAAATGGGTGAAGTCACTCTGCTGCTTCACTTCCTCATCCTGTGTTGTGCAGCTTGTTAGTTCAGCAACCAGCGACAGTATATGAATGCAAATGTGCTGTTTTGAAGCGTGAGTTCAGCACTCGGTTTCAAAATGATCACGACGTAACAGCAGCTCCATTCTTCACAAGTGTTACTGGATTTGGATTTGGAAACTGGCTTTGCCAACATAATTATGTAGGCAAAGCAAGTTTATTTGAATATAATTAGCATCTTTATTCAGTCACCACACAGAATACAATAGTATAAACAGTGGAATATATTGTATACAATGTGACTGAAAGGGAACAGGCTGACGCATAATGCTTATATACATATATATATATATATATATATATATATATATATATATATATATATATATATATATATATGTATAATACAATGACTGTTACAAGTAAAAGTCCTGCATTCAAAATTTTACCTACAAGTATAAAATGTATGAGCATCACTTAAAGTATTACAGTAAAGTAATACAATAATGCATTAATTAAAAAGTACAACATTTGGCTCTGAGATGTAGTGGAGTAGAAGTATAAATTAGCATACAATTAAAACACTCAAGTTTAAATACTTCAGATGTGTTCAGTACTTGAGGAAATGTACTTAGAAGTCAATAGATTATCTCATTCATATATCAATCCTAACTATATATACAAAAAAATAAAAGAATATCCCAGAGTGGACAAATACAATACATTACTAAATCCACATTTAAACAGGTATATACATGTTTTGATAGTACTTTGTTAGTACTATGTACTTCCTTGATGAAGAGGATCTGGCCGTGAGTCATACAAACTGAACATTGGGAGTGTGCTGCACTTTGGCTAATAAAGACACGTGAAGGCATATGTTTGCTCAAAGTTAAAGAGAAATATATAATAAATAAATGCACTATTACCTTTAAGACCAACTCTAATGACTGCAGTATGTGAGTATGAAAGTGGAGTATGCAACCACGCTGTCTCTTATAAGTAATGACTGTGAACTTTGTTATGACGCTTGTGTTTCATAAGGTTTTAATATATTATAAGCCAAATGCAGTAGAACACAATGCATTAGCATAATGTTCCAGTAGTGTAGGGGTTAAATACAAGGGATGATGATCACATGTACGAAACACTGCATATTATTATAGCCCTGCAATAAATCTTTATGATGAAGTTTTTGTTGTTCAGTTATCAGCCACACAGTTGTGGGAAGCAGTGTATGTGACTGTTAATTGTATTTGTGTACATAAATAAATCAGCAACCCTTTAAATTGTATTGCAACTGCTGTTTTTGTCCAAATAAATAAGACAGACAAAATTGCAGAAACACCTATAATGCAATTCAACACAACATTACATATTATGTAGTGTGTTTTGCAGGCAAACTCTTAATCTGTAAAGTATGTCAATTTACTACAGCTGTCAAATAAAAGTAACAAGAGGGAAGTACATATTACTCTCTGAAATGAGAAATAATACATATTTTGATGGTAATACTTTTGCACTTTTACTTAAATAACAATTTGAATGCAACTTGTGTTTTAGTGTTTTTCTACACAGTGGTACTTTTAATTCAGTAAAAGAGTTATTCTTTCACCACTGACAACATATATTATGTTAACACTTCGTTACTTTACTTAAGTAGAAATGTTGGGTATCTATACTTTACTGGAGTATTTATTTTTCAGACACAATATGTGTAGAGGAAAGCAGCTCACTGCTCCACTAATACAACCTGATGCTCACATATCTGCACTCATTCTGTTTTGTTTGGCAAAAATGAATAAAAGCTTATTGTTTTCCACAATGAGCTATTTAGTAGTAACTAAATATTAGTTATTTTTTGCACAGATAGAACTTACACAAAACATTGTCTGATGGGGCAAAAGTGATTGCAATTGTCTTTATTCTGTTACTTATGAAAGCACAGATGAGTCACAAAATTATGTTATTTACAGAAAAAGTTTGAGAACCACAGCTTTAAGTGTTTGTGTCGGTGTCGGTGTCCCTTTATATTACTTCTACTTTTATACTTTTAAGTAGTTTTGAAACCAGTACTTTTACACTTTTACTGGAGTAAAAAGCTTCAGTTGATACTTCAACTTTTACGGAAGTATTTTTAAACCCTAGTATCTATACTTCTACTTGAGTAATGAATGTGAATACTTTTGACACCTCTGAACACATCTAAGGTGAATGAGGTGAGTTATAGTTACACTATTTTTTTTAATTATTTTGTTTTGTATATTTATTTTATAGTTTTAATGTTTTATTTTGTCTTTTGTTTCATGTTTATTTTACAAAAAGGAATAGTTTAATATATATATTCGTATAATTTAATTTAATAAAAAAATTTTTTTTACGTGATGCATCACCGCCATCTTGAGGCTGTCCGTGCTGATGCCTGAAGGACCTTCGCTTGTAAACATCCCCCCTCAGCTCTCTCAGCCGTTTAAAAAAAACACACTGATAGGGCGAGGAGTACTTCACGTTATGCATTTATAAGCCTATTAATATTTAACTTTTATTAACCGTGTACGATAACCGGTGAAATGTTACATCAGTTAACTTCAATACTTTTCCGTTTAAACCGCCTGTCGTAAATCGGCTTCACTGCAGTTCTCAACGGGCACAGCTTAGTTACGTCAAATTCGTGTTTTCTGCACCGACACCGACCGACGAGCTGAAGATGAACCCGAATGGAGCGCCTCGGAGCGGGAAGACTTTCCTGTTCACGTCCGAGTCCGTCGGAGAAGGACACTCCGGTACTGGGTTCATGTTTTACTGTGTGTATAACTGTGCAACGTGGTAGTACTGTTGCAGTAACTTACATTGTCTGGACATGTCTAAGTACCATGTTGAGGTACTTTATACTTATATTCCACTACACCTCAGAGACAAACACCATCTATTTTACTTCACTACACTTATTTAACAGCTTTAGTTACTTTAATAACAACTACAATATGATGATGTATTATCATAGATTAAACTACCAAGTAGTTGAAATAAACTCCACATTTACCAGCTGCAACATTTAAGAGATGAGTGAGAATAATGTACAATGTACAATAATGTAATGCATTTTAGGCTGCATAATGAGTACTTTTACTTTTGGTACTTTCAGTATATTTTTATGATTATATTTCTACACAACGGTATTGATAGTAGTATTTGAGTACTGCCATCACCACTGGTAATGTATAGTATGTTATCCATTTTAAGGTGGGATACTTCTTCATTTTGAATTCAGGATTTTTACTTGTAGTAATAATAATAATACATTGTATTTGTAAAGCGCTATACAAAAAGCTACTCAAGGAACTTTACATGGTAAAAACAAACAATAGACAGTACTTCATTACCTTTTTAACTGTAGAAAGTTATTTCCTTTAAGATTTGTTAAACTACAGAGCTCCATCACTGAAGATGTATTCATCTTCTGCATAACGAATCATTAAATCACATTCAGCAAGTTCTGAAGAGTATTAGCAGTACGAGTATTCACTTATCTGATTTGTTCACAGATAAAATGTGTGATCAGATCAGTGACGCTGTGCTCGATGCGTACCTGAGACAAGACCCCGACTCCAAAGTGGCCTGTGGTGAGTTTTGTGTCATGATATTAATGTTTATCATCAAAATGAAACCCGACTGGAGGATTAAACTGCTTATCTTGATGCATCCAACTAACAATAATCACAAAACAGTAGTAACATTTAATTTCGCCGGAAAATAAATACATATATATTGCACAAGATGTTCAGACCTTTTTAAATATCTTCCTGTAGAAAGTTCCAGTGGGGATTTTTGTTTCATATTATGATAAAAGTTGCTGCGATTCGGCCCAACCGAAAACGTTTCCGCCATCAGTAAGAATACAACAGTTGCAAGGACAAGTTTCTGATTCAGCAAAGACACATTATTATTAAATGTGTGGACATATTTGAGAGGCACAGCCACTCTATCTCAAGGGCACTGGTTACACTTTCACAATAAACCACAACCTTCGTATTGTTTCTGTAAATTTGAGAGATTTGTTGTTGTTTTTGTTACTATTCTTTTGTTACTAGGTTCTGAAGGAATTTATAACTTCAGTATTTTCAAATAATCCTGCCTATAGCCTCACTCCCAGTAATACGCTCCCTGTGTTTTATTATTATTGTTAATATTAGTATTATCTTCACCAGAACATAATGAGATTGGTCATGTGTGTAACTCTGCATCTATCCATGGCTATACTGGTCATTTATATTTATTTATATTACTTGTTTCTATTGTATTATTCTTTTTTATTCACTTGTGAGCAAGGCTGCTGTAATCCTGTAATTTCCCCACTGAGGGACTAATAAAGGATTATCTTATTTTATTTTACCAAATTGCACAATACTTTTTAAGTGCTCATTTATGACTGTATGCTCAAGGACCCCTCAAGGATTCTCAAAATATCTTTTTTATCACCTGGAAACAAGAATCTTTGTGTTTTCGTAACTTTAGAATTTGTTGTATCCACATACCAGCTGATCCTCTCTCACCACGAGACGTCGCCTCCTGAACGCTGCACCTTTAACCCCGCCAGCGGCTCGGCTGCGTCAGTTCTCTGAAAACAATGCAGCCATCAGCCATTATTTGGATAAACTCACCACATATTGCGAATCTAAATGATTACTTGCTCACTGGAAAAGATAAAAAAACACATAATGAGGTGACTCATTAACAGCTTTAACTCCGTAGATTTGAAGCCCAATAAAAGCCTGTGATAGTAGTAACATGAACATAGTCCAACCGTTAATACTAGTTTTAAACCGCCAGTTATCTTAGACTGGATCTGTGTTTGCTGGCAGAAATTCCCTGTGTGCTCTCTTCTCGTGACTTTTTCAATGTTGCTGCTTCAGACAAAAAAAGTACACAAGAATTGAATGTTTCAGAAACTTCTGATTCAAACGAAAGTATTAAAAACATGATGTTTTATTACAGAATGTGTGACGAAGACAGGCATGATCTTACTGATTGGAGAAGTGACGTCTAAGGCCATCGTGGATCTCCAGTCAGTGGTCCGAGATACCGTCAAGAAGATTGGCTACGACGACTCTTCAAAAGGTGGGAGGATTCTTATTTAATAAACTACTTTTCTCTGGGATTTAGGTGACTTGAGTCCCAACTGTGATCTGCAGGTTTTGACTACAAGACCTGCAATGTGCTGGTGGCACTGGAGCCGCAGTGTGAGGAGATATCGGACTGTGTGTTTGAAGGCCGGGATCAGGAAGACATCGGGGCAGGAGACCAGGTTCAGTATTTCACCTTTAAACCTAAACTTCATCCGAACTACCAGGTTTTCAGGTCCATTACAATCACATAGAAGCATTGTTGTCATTCATTGAGGTGTGTTTTCATTGGCTACTTTATTTAATTTAAATTTAAACGTATCAGAAGCTGAACGTACATTTCCTTCCACAAGAATGTGTTCACAAGCGTCTACAGCCAATGAACAATCTTAGTTATAATTAGCTAATAACAGGGTTCTTACGGTCATGGAAAACCTGGAAAAGTCATGGAATTTTAAAATGGTTATTTCCAGACCTGGAAAAGTCCTTGAAAAAAATAAAATCCCAAAAGTTTAGTCAAATGTGACTAAACTTCATGGAAATGTGTTATATTCATGTGTTCATGACGTTCATTTACGCTGAGTTTGAAATAATTAATATGCTTTTAAAAGAAAGAAAATATAAGCAGGCGTACATACAGGCATCTATATAAATGTTTATTCTTTTAATAAAACTATTGTCTCATTCATTTCAGTCATTTAAGGTTTACTGTATGCTTTGGAATTCTCATTGTTAGTTTAAATACTACATTTTCTCACTTTTTCATGTTTACACCGAGATTTCACAAAATGTTTGGTCATGGAAATTTGGTTTAAAGTCATGGAAAAGTCATGGAAATCCATTGGTCAAGATGTGTATGAACCCTGTAATAACTGCTAAACTCAAAGCACAGCTGAGGCCGATGGGAATGTCGTCCATTTGGAGCGATCTTTTGCTCTGACTTTATTCTCCATCTGTGTCCGCCGGCTTGTCTCCTCAGGGTTTGATGTTTGGCTACGCCACCGATGAGACCGAGGAGTGCATGCCCCTCACCATCCTCCTGGCTCACAAGCTCAACTACAGGATCCGAGAGCTCTCGCTCAGCGGAGAGTGTCCTTGGATACGACCGGACTCCAAATCACAAGTGAGCCATCTTTTAAAGGCACCGCCCATCCAACGGTTTGACTTCAATACGTCTTTGATGTTTGGGGCGGCATAAAAAAGAAAAAAGAAAACATGGGAGAAACGATTATTATTGTTTTGTACTACATAATCTTTGCATCATAATATGACTTAAAATAGGCTTTGTCTTCACCTGAATGCAATGCTTTCTGTTGCAACAGAGAGCACAGAACGCGTTACAGGTGACCATCTGAAACTTAAAATGAGTCACCGAGAGGCTGAGCAGGGGCTGTCAATCATTCTCAGATCCAGTTGCACAACAGCGCACAAAGGCGAGCAAAAGCGTTAAAACAGCGACTCTCTCTCAACCCTTCTCCTTCCATTCACATAACTAAGCTACTGTTCCCTCTTCTCCGCAGGTCACAGTGGAGTACAGGGACAACTCGGGAGCCATGGAGCCTCTGCGAGTTCACACCGTGGTCATCTCCGTGCAGCACATCCCGGACATCACCCTGGAGGAGATCAGACGCAATCTGATGGAGAAGGTGGTGAAGGTGATCATTCCCGCCAGGTACCTGGACGACAAGACCATCTACCATCTCCTGCCGAGTGGGAAATTCCTCATGGGCGGCCCGCAGGTGAGTGAGGGCGGAACCACGGAGAGGAAATGTAATACAAATACATCCGTGAATCTGTGTGCGGGCAAGCAGGAGTGTGACGTTTTTTGATTGCGCCGTTAGAGCGACGCTGGACTCACGGGGCGCAAAATCATCGTGGACACATACGGAGGATGGGGCGGTCACGGAGGAGGGGCTTTCTCCGGGAAAGACTACTCCAAAGTGGATCGGTCCGGCGCTTACGCGGCACGCTGGGTCGCCAAGTCTTTGGTCAAAGCCGGACTGTGCAGGAGAGTCCTGGTTCAGGTGAGGAGGTTTAAAGCCTCAGCCTCAAGCTGGACGCGAATTATTTTAATTACAAAACTGATTCATAAATTCCACCTCTTTTGGGAAAGTGAAAGCTTTGATTTAATAAATACAACGACATCATTATGTTCTGGATTAATCATCTAAAGTGTTGTTGTCCTGTTTGTGTGTGTTAACGTCCCAAACTGTATGTTGTAGTAATGTACAAGTGCCACAAGGTGGCGCACCGCATTTGAAGCGCTGTGTGTTGGACCGTTTTCCTGAAAACATTTTACAATAAAAGCCTTGACAGGAAATTAAGGGATTCCTTCCACTGAAACGATAGAGGGCTTTTATTTTGAAGTGTTGAGTTTTGTATGATTTCATCTGATTGCACCAAAATCCAAACTGGAGACGAGCATTAAGAATAACTATATAGAGATGAACAGTCTTCTCTCTGATGGTCTCGTTTACTGATGGAGGTCATAAACATGAATCCTTTATTTACAGGTTATTAATCTCAAACTGTGTATGAAATGAAGTCGGAAGATCTTCTGATAGCTGATCAATAACGACTGAATGGTATTCCTGTTGGCTCCGCCCCCTTTTAGATCTCCTACGCCATCGGCGTGAGCCGGCCGCTCTCCATCTCCGTGTTTCACTACGGCTCATCGAACCGGGACGAAGACGAGCTGCTGCAAATCGTGCAGAAGAACTTCGACCTGAGGCCCGGCGTCATCGTGAAGTACGCGTTTCGCTTTCCACAACTGGAAAAAACATTATTTTTTTTACGTAAATATAAGCGCTTACGGTTGACTTTTTTTCTTACAGAGAGCTGGGTTTGAAGAAGCCGATCTACCAGGCCACCGCCTGCTACGGTCACTTCGGCAGAGATGAGTTCCCCTGGGAACAACCCAAGTCTCTGGTGTTTTGAGTCTTTCGGAGGGGTCGATCACATCGTCCTAATAGTCAAATAATTAAGGCAATCCGTTTCTCCAAATACTGTGAGCTGAAAACATAAATGTCTTCTGCTCTCTGACCTTAAACTGTTAAGGCGGTGGCCTTTGTTGAAGAATGAGTTTTGATTTTAACCAAATCACGATTTATGTTGTTTTCCTGTATTGTAAAAAAAGAAAGACATGATGATGATGCAATGAATGTGATTTTCTTTCTTTTGAATATCGTGGACGAATTGTCAGGTACATTTATTTTAAAGAAATCCTGTATTTTGGTAATATTTGTTGATTAAAACGCTACATAAACCTCCTCAAGTACTTTTACTTTACTTAATTAGCAGCTAGAAAATGAGTAATGATACTTAGTTACTTTTAATCTTTTTGTTTCATGTTATTCAAATAACTTCGTTTAATTTGATTGGACTGATTTGAGTTGTAGTTCTTCCACCAATATTACTCTTTTATTCCCTCCCACAATAAACCTGTGATCACTTGAACCGCCACTGGATGGAGTTACAGGTTACACAACATTTATCATGAGCGTGAGAAGAACGATGGAAAGTTGAGCTGCCGAGCCTTTAAGTTCAACTGTACATCTTAACAAGCAGGAAACAACCTTCATCCCCACGAATAACTTAGAATTTGAAGGAGGTGAAGTACTTTTACATGTACAGTTTGTGTACTTTACAGCTGAGGACAAAGGAGAAGCTTTCCACCAATCATAAAGGGAGAGACAGAAGCTGTGATGTTACAGTGGATTTGATTGGCTGAAGCAGGCGCATGCGCACCAGTCGCTCTACTTCCTTTTTGAAGTTAGTGACTTTTTAAAGGAGCTTCTGGTCGACATGGTCGCTACAAAATGTTGCCAGACTTCATGGATTTAGAGTTTTTTTCCGTCTTCTGTGTCCTACTGAGAAACTCTCCAGTTAAATAGAAAGTTTTTTTTTAATGGACCCTGGCAGGACAGGAACATACAGGCGAGTGTCTGGAGATTTAAGCAAACAAACGTTTTGTTTTTGTTTTGTTTTTGTTTTCGCACATTCAAAGGAAAGTTAAGAGATAAGTATAGAGGTGAAACTTGAGCGCCACCATGCCGGGGAACAGCGGAGTGTACGCGGGGAAGAGCAGGAAGAAGCCCGCTCAGAAAAGGTCAGTTTAATGGTTAACAAACACAACTTTGTTGTTTTTGTGTGTGTCAAAAACAGACTGTGCACCGTCTGCGGGGTTAACGCAGGTCACTGCCGAATGGATCACTCCCTCGTCACACCTCCGTTAATACTGTGTTATTATTAGGAGTAGTAGTACTAGTAGTAGTAGTAGTTGTTGTTGTTGTAGTAGTAATACTACCAATCCTTACATTCACGAGCTTTCTCCCACCAAGGAGCGAGTCAGGTCGTTGTTTGTAGTTTTCCTGCAGTGATGAGTGATTTATCGGACAGGCGGACGGCCCACCTGCAGTGGAAGGTCACGCGAAGGTAATGACGTCACGGGCAGGTGATGGTGGCAGAAGTATTCTGAGGAGTGATACCACCGAGTAGAAATACTCTGCGTTGAAAGTGTTACTTGGAGTTTGAAGTACAAAAGTATCAGCCTCAAAATACTTTTAAAGAGTACTCATTTTGCAGCATGGCCCATTTTAGAATAATTACACATAGTGGATTAAATTGATGCATTATGTTCATTACTTGCATCATCATCATCATCATGCAGCTGATAAAGGTGGAGCTAATTGTCATTCATTTATATACTAGACCTGTAATAATACATCATAATGTATCAGTTGATTAAACATTTAATTCTTCCAGCTTCACAAAATGTCAATTTTCTAAAATAATTTGAATATATTTGTGATAACGTTAATGTATTAGTAATAATGTTGAAGGTGTCACTTCGGACTTAAAATTGTGACGTAATTTCTCACTATTTTCACAAACCAAACAATTGATCAATTCTTGGGTAAAATAATCAGCAGATTAATCCATAATGAAAACAAATATTATTTAATAGTTCAAAATGAGCTCAAGCAACTACAACAGTAAAATGCTGTGTTTACAGTAATGCATGAGTCATAATAATCTAATGATATCATAGATGAACAGTCACATTTGACTTTGACTTTTACTGAAGTAACATTTTGAATGCCTGGCTTCTACTTTTACTGACTTTACTGTAGTATTTTAAATACTTCCTCCATCCGGCGACAGTCCAGAAGTCTCACCCACAACTCTGAAAACAACGGAGAGTTGATGACACTTAAAAAGCAGCTTCACGTCTTGACCAATAAGACTCCGTAGATTCATCCTGTTTACGTCTTCTTCGCGCCGTGCGTCTGATATCTTGTTGAGGCCGACCTCCTCCCAACACACAAGCTGCAAAGAGAGTAACCCGACTCTTTGTTACCCGACGATCACAGAGCGCTTTGACTCGACTCCAGAGCTGCCCAACAAGCCTTTCCTTTAGTTTGATGAATGCAATCTCTACGTCTATATGATGTAAACATCATCGCAGCCTGTTTGTAGGATCCTTTTTGAATGGTTTTAGTCCTTTCATAACTCGATTTGAGTCGACAGTGAACATTTCAGAGGAGATAAAAGGATGGAGGATGATCTAAATATTTGCAAAACTGAAATGTCGTTGCTTGGTTTTAGTCTTTCCACTGTTCCATAAATCACCAACTCTGGTTTGGGAGAAATAAACCCCTAATTCACAGAGTTATATATGTGAAAATAAACCGCCGTTATAGGCTCTCGTCAAAGCCACAAGACTCCATTGACGGAAACAGTTATTTTATCTGATCATAGTAAAACACAAAGCAATAATAAACTCATCAAAAACATTTTTGTATTAGTAAATAAACTCTGGTTTGTTTGAAATAAACCTTTTAATTCGCGTAGTTATATGTGAAAATAAACTGTATTTATTTGCGCTCTTCAAAGCTACCGGACTCCATTGACAGAAACCGTCATGTTACAGACATCTTCACCGTTTACTGACCGCGTCGTCCGTCTGTTTGTGACGTCCAGACCAGAATAAAAACAGAGATGGCTACTCGTCACTGTCAATGGGGGAGGAGCCTTTCGCCTCTTTTTAGGTGTTTAAAATCCTGCATATATACATGCTAACTTCGGTTGAAAAGAGAATTTAATACGATTGATCAATTATTATCATTGTTTGGTGGCTACACTGGCTTTACTTATGAGCTGTTGTGCTGTTGCTGTTTCCCAATTACAGTCTTTAGCTGTATTTGTCACAATCAGGAACTAAGGGATGCTATTCCAGATATTACATTTCTTAAGTTGCACCGTTATTATTTTTCGTTTTCACTCTAAATTCAGATCTCTCTCTCTCTCTCTCTCTCTCTCTCTCTCTCTCTCTCTCTCTCTCTCTCTCTCTCACCGTGTTTTATCTCCTCATTCCTTCCTTGGATGTTGTCTCTCCTCTTCCCTGCATCTTTCCTCAGATCTCTGTGTTCAGTCGTTGAGGCTTCTGCGTGTCCCGACACGTCGCAGAGGAATTGCATTGTGCTAATTTGTGGTAATAATAAACACGCCAGAGTCGTGATGTAACTCTGTGTTTGGTCGTGCATTGTTCAGCCGTGTTATCTTCACAGCTGTACGGATGTCAACGTCGGTCCACATTTAAATAACTCAACTACTGTAAAATTCCGGTTATAAGCCGCTACTTTTTTCCTCAACTTTGACCCGTGCGGCTTAAATATCGGTGCGGCTAATTTGTGGATTTTTCCGATTCTAAATTTAGCAGCAGTTGCAGAGACATGCTAGCGAGTGTTGGGTAGCAAGCGTTAGCTAGCGAGCTAGCTAGAACTAGCCAGCACTAGCTAGCGACTCAGTAGCAGCAGCGGTAGCGGCAGCAACAGCGGCTTATAAACCACCGCGGCTTGTTTAAGATTAAATACAACTTTTGTTTTGTTTTTAGTAGATGCGGCTAATAAAAGGGTGCACTTTATAACCCGCAATTTACAGTACTTTTGGAGGGATTGCCACGACATTTTGTGCAGACATTCGTGATCCCAAGAGGATGAAACCTGCTGACTTCGGTGGTTCTCTGACTAAACGCTAGCGACGTGTTTTTCTCACATCGAGGAGATGATGAATCGCAATGTATCAATTTAAAGGATTCAGTGATACTTGATTTTAAAATGAATTGCATTTTATTGATGAGTAATAGATTTATATTAAATGTTACATTCTGTTTAGTTCCTATTAAATTATACCTTTTTTGAGGGTGATAATTAATCGCTATTAGTTTGTAGTGTGTAAATCCATCCCTTGTATTGAAAACAGTGAAAAGTGCTCAATATGTCTTGTTTTGTCAAGCGAACAGTCCCAAAACCCAAAATATTCTATAAACGTTACTCTATGACGCAAGAAAACAGCAGATTCTTACATTTGAGAAGCTGGAACCATCAAATATTTGCAATTTTTGTTTTAAAAAAAACACTTAAGTGTCTTGAGTACCTTTTTTAAAGCGCTATAGAAATAAAATATATTCTTATTATTACTTAATTGCGGCAAATTTTCACATTTCTGAAGCCGAAATCATTAATTGATTATCGAGATAGTTTCCATTTCATTTTCAATCAATTGAGGAATTCATTTCTTTCAGTTGTGCTCGTACATTTTCACGTGTTTTGCATTCATTCATGAAGTAGCGAAATCTGTCAGATAAGTGAATGAAAGTACAAGTACCTCAGTTCAGTACTTCAGATACTTTCCACCACTGCTTCCTAATTTATTAAGTCATTTCAATAATGAACTCCCGGTTAAATCTCATATTTCCGGGTGAATGTTCTTAGGAATAAAACCAATACAATGTTTCTCTCACTGGGTGTTTTCCAGCCTCCAAAAACCAGGAAGCTGAATCTCCGTTTGATGTGGTCAACGGTTTATTTGGGCAGCGATAAACGCTCAGAAATTCCCAACACTGGCATTCTTCTCAGCAGACGTATTATTTCCCTGAACAGGAAGAGTGGTTTTGACGCCCGATGAAGACGCTCGTTGACAGGATATGAAAAGTCAACTTCGCACCGAAAACTCCCACTTCAAATTCCAACTGTGTGTCGTACATTGTCGAGCGGAGCAAACAAGTTTTAGCAAGCAAGCATCTCTCAACAAACCGTCTTTGTCTCGTGTGTGTGTGTGTGTGTGTGTGTGTGTGTGTGTGTGTGTGTGTGTGTGTGTGTGTGTGTGTGTGTGTGTGTGTGTGTGTGTGTGTGTGTGTGTGTCTTCAGTGCCAAGCCTCCGCCAGTGAAGATCAACCCGTCCAAACGGCACCGGGACCGTCTGAACGGAGAGCTGGACCGCCTCACCGGCATGCTGCCGTTCTCCGAGGAGGTCAGAGGTCGCCTGGACAAGCTGTCTGTGCTGCGGCTCAGCGTGGGATACCTCAAGGTCAAGAGTTACTTCAACGGTCAGTGACCTCCGCCGCACACAATCAAGTACATCTGATATGAGATCAAATAATTAGTTGGAATGCTTCAGCAATGAAGCGTTCCAAGTATTGTTCTTCAAATCTTTATTCAACTTATTTATCCTCTATTTTTTCCGTGCGTATTTTGAAACTCTTCTCCTCCTTCATATATTAAGCTATTTAAACCGTTCGGCTATTAAAATGTTCAGCTTCTTAAGGACACAGTGGCAATGACCTTTTCATATTTCTGACTTTTCAAATTTTCGAATTATTAAGCTTTTTATGAAAATTAAAATGAATGGGATCCAATGGAGGAAATCTTCAAATCCTCTTCAACTTCAAAAGCTTACAGGTTCTGCATACGTTCAGCTACAGACATCTTTTAAACGTTCAAATGTTATTTGAACGCAGCTATTATTCTATAATTTCATATTTTTTATATTCAGCTATATTCAGCTATTTTCAGCTATATTCAGCTATATTTTCAAATATTTAAGCTTTAAGCTTTCAGCTTTTTGCATTCCAACGCATTTTCAGCAGGAAATGCAATTTCTAGTATAATATTAGATAATCCCGAAGGAAAGAAAGACAGAAGAAGAACAAAAAAACAATAGAATACAAATATAAACGTGTAGGAACAATATAAAAACAATTATTATGTGTATAAGAAGTGATGCTGAAACAAATGCCTGAAAGAAACTCAAATAAAAAGTAATATTGAGAGCGATATTGTCAATGATATTGAAAAATAGTAAAAAGTTTTCTTGCACATAATATTGAAATGTAATATTGCACGATGCTGAAAGATCTACTCGTGTACTCTACTTCAGTACAACTGTGATATTGTGTATTTCTACTTGTTGTACAGTTTACTCCTGAAAGCTTTAGTTACTTTATAAATACATATGGTTTGCATTCAAAACAAATACAAATGAACAAGGACAGCTGAAACGATTAGTCTTTCGTTTTGTAATTGTTCATATAAAAACATTTCATGCTTCCGCCTTCTCAAATGTGAAGGTTTGCTGCTTTTCCTTTTTAATATTAATAACATAATAATTGGATTTAAAATAAAAGCAAGTGTTGCAAAAAATCAAGAAATATAAATATATAATAGAAGAAGAATACTATAAATGTATGATACAAATACTATAACAGATATTTACAATATATTTGAAATAAAGTTCATTAGTGGTTAATAGTTCAAGATAAGAACCTCATCCAACTGCAACAGTAGAATCCAGCTTTTAAATGAATGCATAAGTAGAGTAATAATAATCTAATGATAGAATATGTTATAGTTTTTTTATTTTACTGCCTTTAATACCTCAAGTAAACACTTTCCTGATCACACACTTTTACTGAAGTACCATTTTCAAAGCAGGACTTTGACTTGTGGTGGAGTACTTGTGGTATCGGTTCTTCTGCTTCAGTACCGGATGAGATTACTTCCTCCACCCCGGTGTGTGTGTGTGGAATCAATGTTTTAGGTGAGGAACGCGCAGCGCCGGACATTTTTTAGCGGCTGAGCGCTGAGCGTTTTGGGCGTCGGAGAGAGAACCCGACACCGTGAATCATGAACAGCTGGGGAGGGGAAGCAGGAGAGGAGGGGCGGGCCATGCAAAGAGACAGGAGACGGGAACATGAGGTCCTTATTCTGATGCTGATCACACACACACACACACACACACACACACACACACACACACACACACACACACACACACACACACACACACACAGTCACAGGTGCATCGTGGAGTTTCCGACAGCTGATCAAAGGGTTGAACTTGAGCCTCATCACAATGCTTTGCATTACTGTCTTAATTACAGTGTCTTTTGTTTTGGTTATTGTTCACCAAACATTTTTTTAATCAAAACACAAGTCTGGTGATGAAAGCTACTGTGAGTGTATCAAACCTCCAGATCTCTTCTTCCGCTGAGCCACAGAGCTCCATTCAAAACGCCTCAATGAGCCATCGACACACTGGAGGTTATTTCACACAGAAAGTCACCAGAGCACCAACAGTGGATTAGTCTCCAACAAAATTACTCCTGTTTGTTTGATAAAAAATAGCACATTATTTATTCTTTTTACCAAGAGACATTTTTTAAAGATGTACATCTTAAAACAAATGGCGGTGAGGCTGAAGGACACAGACAGGAAGACCGGGAAAGTACCGAGAGACGGACGGACACATTCTTGGTGTTGATCCTTTTATGGGACAAGACAAATGTAGAATAACAGCAGCCTCATTGGGTTATCTTTTAATTTAAGTTCAAATGATTTATGTCACGTTCTTTGAATTATTATTGTATTCTTGCATTTCCATAAATTTGCAAGACTCAATGATACATGAAAAAAAAAAAATATCCAGGTTTCGTTTCTAGGAATGCACCGTCAGCTTGTCCTCCACGATGTTACGCCTCGTCGCCATCGCTCTGTGACGTCATACCTGAACACCTGAAAGCCCGTACGACCTTTACGTGCAGTTATACTTCAAATATTCGTGTGCACAGGTTGAGCGGTTTCATTCTTCCCCAAAGCAAACCAAGATGCTTCCACCAGCTGTTGCCCAAATTTCCACCCAAATATACACTTAAAAAAAACCTAAATGACACAGTAACCGGTGCCATCGTGGCCACAGAGTTTCCACCAAATGAGCAGCAGAGTCCAACAGTCTCTCTCTCTCTCTCTCTCTCTCTCTCTCTCTCTCTCTCTCTCTCTCTCTCTCTCTCTCCTATCTCTGAGGCTCGGTGGCACGACATGAGGGTCTCAACGAGGCGTTTGAACTGCTGCCACTCTGTGTTTATTTATCCTAAAACCGCCACCATACTAGAAAGATGTTCTAGATATGAAGTTTTCTTTTTTTGGGAAACACATATTTTGTGTTTTGCAAAAAGTTAAGGGGAGTCGAAACAGAGAGAGAGAAAGAGAGAGAGAGCCTTTGATGTTCATCCAGTATAGAAGTATAGAAGAAGTGGACGTCTACGCGTATTGTTTTTAAGTATATTTCAGTGCTGATACTTTGGTACTTTTACTTTTACACTGTATTGCTTCTTTTACTCAAGTAAAAAGTTCAGTTTTTCCTCCCCCCTTCAGCGCTGGTAACTCAAAGGAAATAGAAAGTAGAAACGACTTTAAGATAAACTTGACTCTGTACTAAAGTGAACTAAATAGAAACTAGTGTACTACATAAGTACTACATAAATAATGCTAAGGTGTGTGTGTGTGTCCAGGAAGGTTAAGCATAAACTCATCTGTTGTTCCCTTGAATGAGTCCCAGGTGATGCTTCTGCCATCACCATGGTGAACCCCTGTCGCCGTAGTAACAGAGTCTGCACAGGAAGTCGAGTGCCGCAGGGAGTTTCTGGAGAGCTGGTTGTTCGCGATGATGTCATTAACGGCATTTTCCTGCAAGATAAATCTGCTGAGTCATGGACCGGACGAGGCTTTTACACAAGCAGCTGCTTCATTGGCCAAGTATTAGTACTAAGTATTAGTATTAAGTATTAGTATTTTAATAGAGTTTCAGGAGGCTGAAAATTAAAGTTGATGCATTAAAGGAAGCAGAAAGGCATATATATATACATATATATATGCAATATTGCATGTATATATAATATATACATGCAATATTGCATGTGTGTATATGTGTATATATATATATATATATTATATTATTATTATTATAATATTGCTGCCTTTCTGCTTCCTTTAATGCATCAACTTTAATGTTCAGCCTCCTGAAACTCTATTAAAATACTAATACTTAATACTAATACTTAATAGTAATTCCAGCGAACTATCTCAAGGCTTGCATCATGTGTTTATCCTCTTAGTCTATAGTTTGGTTGTATGAATGACATATTTTGCCACTTTTCTCGTCGGTATTTCAGCAGCGCTGCAGAAGCACGTGAGGTCGGCTCCTCTTGTGTCCGCAAACGGCAGGAATGGACAGTCGGTGTCTCTGGATGGAGTCAGTTTCTCAGAGGGGGATCTCCTCCTGCAGGTCAGAACCAGACGTCACCAGCGTGCATCGAGTAGCCGTGCATTCGGCAGCGTGGATGACGTCATTTAGTGTTTCTGTTATTTCTGCAGGCTTTAAATGGGTTTGTGTTGGTTGTCTCGACTGATGGAACGATCTTCTACACGTCCCCGACCATCCAGGACTTCCTGGGCTTCCATCAGGTAAAACACAGTGTGAACATCTGTCTTTGTACCAGTGAGGAAGGAAGTATTCAGAAGCTTACCGTTACTGTGAGGAACTTTTAACTGGTCCTGAACCAGTCTCAGTTGAGTCCTGGGCCCTATTTTTCGTACCTGGCTTACTGAGTTAGCGGGCTAATTGTCAGGATAAGATGAAGTAGGTCAGGCTTATTCAGTTTCTCGAAGCAAGCTTAGATAAATCACCATAGCAACACAGCCAAAAATGTAAACCTGCTCCCTGGCAGGTTTACTGAAATTCACTGGATAAGCTGGCCACTCCCACCGGACAAAAAAGGCAGCTCACTTCCTCATTGATGAAGGAGCGGTATTAGTTATATTAGTTTTATTGGGAGAGAGTTCTTTGAGATCGCCAAGATCCGTCCTCACATCATCATGACTTCCTGTACGCGGCGCTATCGATTCTGCCGTCAATGAATCATTTATTTACGAGAGCTTCTGGAGCCGCGGACACTGATCACCACACGGCGCAGCCGATCGCCCGTCTCACAGACAGAGACTATCACCCGCTGCATGCCGCGCTGTCCTTACGTTTATTTAGCGCTTAAGAAACTTATGGATGTGTTGAAAGCACTCATAATTATATGACAGTGTTATTAGTACACCATACATATAATTATTGTAGAACGTGATTAAGGTGGACTCATGATAAGAATACAGAGAATCACACACAATTTATTTTCACTGCTTCAATTGATTGAATTTCTGATTATGAATAATACATATATACTGATCCGCCCATACACATATTCAAACTCCTAGTTATATAGAAATATACACATGCATGTATATACATATAGTACATGATTCATACGCGCATACAGTACATATATCCTCATAAGTATATATTTATTCGTAAATATAATCTGATTGATTTGGGTGATGAAGCACTTAAAATTTGCGGATACATTTTCCCAACACTGACGCATTTAACTTGTCTGATATATTTGCGGCGCTTATGTCTCGCAGCGGGGGCGGAGTTAAGCTGCGTTCACGCCAACAATGTTACAAAAACGTTGGAATATTCACAACGCGTTTGCTGTGAATGATTAAGGTATTGACTTCCTCATATGTCTTCATGATCATCTCCTGCTTCTCATCGGAGAAATAAAAAGAGGTTCCTCTGAGTTTATTTGCTATTGTACTGTTAGAAGATCGTGGTGTCAGTGCTCGATTATTATCCCTTCTGAAGAGGAGCGGGCACGCGCATTTATCCAGAGGATTGACGTCTGGCTAGAATTAACGAGACCGTTTCAGCGCGGATCAGCCGTGAAGAAACCCAGATAGCCTGATGTCAATCATCTCGCTAATTTAAGATGGAGATTAGGACATTTGCCTGACTTTGTTTAGCCAGGTACGAAAAATAGGGCCCTGGTCCTCTATAGACCTCCATCAGTAAACAGACCATCAGAGAGAAGATGGTCTGGTTCTAGAGAGTTCTTCTTGCAGTAACTCTAAGTAACAGTAGCAATACTATGGTGTAAGAATACTCTATTACAAGCAGTAGATGTATAAAGTAGCATACCATGGAAGTAAAGTACCTGTACTTGTACTTGTAATGTAAACTCCTTCCCTCCCTGCTCAGTCCGACGTGGTCCACCAGAATGTGCATGATCTCGTTCACACGGAGGACAGAGAGATGTTCAGATGTCAGCTCCACTTCGCCCTCAAACCCGGCGACTCGCACTCAGACGTGAGAGAGCGAGGTACGACTTCACACGGACACACAACACGTGTTCTTATCAAGCGATAAGATGATATGAGAACTATTTCCATTGAACATATTCCCGGTTCAGAGGATTTGCTTTTTTGTTGTTGTCTCAATCGATGACGTTTAATTTAAATAGCACCTTTCAAAAAAAATCAATGCACACCAAATTAATTATCAGAAAAATAATTGAAGAGATTTGAGCAAAATGAAAAAAAAATAATTGCATAAAGTCACATAAGATACTAAAAAAACAGATGTAATAATAAGCAATGATACTAAAACCCATAAAATGATAAAACACGACATTAAAGCTAGACTAAATATGTGACGTAGATATTTTCAGGTTTTGATCGAACAAATTAGAAATTCTGCGTCAATTTGGATGTAGGAATTTTCGTTGAACATTGCTCACTATTTCCTGACATTTTAACGAAGATTAAGCAAGTAAATAATCCGATATTAATGGAACCTAACGTCTGGGTCTTTCGTAAATGCTAATTCAGACACAGACGGGTGCTTTATTTCTCCTGTGTGGAGATGTAACCCGACGCTGATGAAGCTGGAAGGCCGACCTGGTCCGACGCGGCACAGAGACACACCAGTTTGAGCTGTTCCTTCTCCGCAGATGGCCAGGCGAGCGGTAAGGCCGCGAGCAGCTCGGCGTTGCCTCAGTACGTCCCCCCAGAGAACTCCTCTTTCCTGGACAGAAGCTTCTGCTGTCGCCTCCGCTGCCTCCTGGACAACAACTCCGGGTTCCTGGTAATGACGTCAAAGCGTCCGCTAACCCTCCGAACCACGAGCAGCTCGTGTCTCACCGCCACATAAAACGTCCTGCGCCTCTGTGGAAACGGCACAGTCATGGCTAAAAGTAGAGAGAACTCACAAACCAAGTTGAGGCTCCCTGTGTTGACTGCAAACGGTTTATTTTGGGGCAAGATTTTATGACATGTCACCATTTTAAGCCTCGATTTGGTTGCTTTTTCTGATGGAGGCGAGGCGTTCATCTCAGGATGGTGGAAAGGTTATGACTATATGACACATTTTGGGAATCTTTTTTTAAGGAAACATGCTTTAGGGTCGGCATGAACTAAACTTCATGAAAATCTATCCGATAGTTGTTGAGACGTTTCAGTCCGGACCAAAGTGATGGACCATCCATCGAGCCATGCTGCTGCTGATATGCATTACATTACATTTAGCAGACGCCTTTATCCAAAGCGACTTACAATAAGTGCATTCAACCAAGAGTACAAGAATCAAGAAAGTACAATTTCTTCAAGAAAGCAAAACTACAAAGTGCTATCAGTAAGTGCTACTAAAGTGCTACCTTCCTTATTCAAGGTATAGTCGGAAAAGATGTGTTTTTAGTTTGCGGCGGAAGTTGTAGTGACGTTCTGCTGTTGTTTTTGTAACACTTCCGTGCAGGTAGATGTCTGCATTGAATACATTGAGGGAATGAATCAAGAGAGAAGTAGAGCAATTTTCTGTAGACTTCTATACAACCAGAGGAGTCTCCCCCTGGTGGTCAGGAGAGAGAATGCAGCTTTAACACATACAGCATAGACTTCTATACAACCAGAGGAGTCTCCCCCTGGTGGTCAGGAGAGAGAATGCAGCTCTAACATATATTTTGTTGAAAAAAAAGCCCTCTTAACTTAAAGCCTCTACCTGTCAAAGTTTCCCATGATTAAAGCAGCTTTCAATTCATTTTGATGGCTTTGTTTTTTTGAAAATTTAAGCAGCGCTTGTTGCCGTCGTCCACGGTGGCTTTTTAAGGTACCACTGGGGGGCGCCAGTCAGGAATTTACAAAGTTAAAACGAGTGTGAATGTTGGCTTTAAAAGTGGCTCGGAACGACTTCAGCTTCTGTTGCTGGATGTGTAAACAGTTTTCTGAAACAATACCCGAAAGAAATGCATACGGTAACACAAATCCGATGAGTTATCAGCTTGTTCTGCTGCCCCCAGTGACCAAACAAAGTAATGCAGGTTCACGGAAGTGTTACAAAACTACCCATCCTGATGTCAATGGGGAGCTCACTCCACCATTGAGGAGCAGGACAGCAGACAGTCGTGACTTTGTTGGGCGTTTAGTTCGCGGTGGCGGAGCTACAAGCCGGTTGGCAGAAGCCGATCGGCGCGAACGAGCTGGGCTGTGAGGTTTTTACCGTGCGCGAATGTAATCTCTGTCTCCTCCACCTCCCAGGCTCTAAACTTCAACGGACGTCTGAAGCACCTTCCTTCTCAGGGAAGCGCGTCTCCTCCTCCGCTGGCTCTGTTTGCCATCGCCACTCCTCTGCAGCCTCCCTCGGTCATGGCGATCCGGACGAAGACCTTCATCTTCCAGTCGAAACACAGGATGGACTTTGCTCCCGTGGGCATCGACACCAGGTGGGCCCCTCTGGTGAACCTTAACACAACGTGTTAAATGCTTCGCGGGAACCGCCGCTGTAACCGTCTGTGTGTCTCCGCAGAGGGAAGCTGGTTTTAGGATACACGGAGATTGAGCTGGTCACGACAGGCTCCGGCTATCAGTTCATCCACGCCGCCGACATGATGTACTGCGCCGACAACCACCTCCGCAGTGAGTTACCCCGCACCACACAGCAGCGCCGCGCGCTTTCCGCCTCTCGGCGCTGCCGCTAACCCGCCTGCCGTCACCGCCCCGCAGTGATCAAGCACGGAGACAGCGGCTTCACGTACTTCAGGCTGCTGACCAAAGCCGGACGCTGGCTGTGGGTTCAGGCCAACGCCCGCATCGTCTTCAAGGAAGGGAGGCCCGACTTCATCATCGCTCGCCAGAAAGCCCTCACGTAAGCGTTCCCGTCTCACCGCCGACTCACTGCTCTTCTGGTGGCATCTATGATATTTCATGATGAAGTCTTTAAAAATAGAGGTATTGATGTGCTTCTCCAGCTGGCTATGATCAGGGTTCTTACGGTCATGAAAAAAAAAAATCCCAAAAGTTCTGTAAAAGTCATGTAAATGTGTTGTATTCATGTGTTCATGCCGTTCATTTACGCTGAGTTTGAAATAATGAATATGCTTTTAAAAGAAAGACGCTCATAATATAAGCAGGCATACATACAGGCATCTATATAAATGTTTATTCTTTTAATCAAACTATTGTCTCTCATTCATTTGTGTCATTTAAGGTTTACTGGATGCTTTGTATTCTCATTGTTAGTTTAAATTTAAGTTTCTCACTTTTTCATGTTTACACCGAGATTTCACTAAATGTTTGGTCATGGAAATTTGGTTTAAAGTCATGGAAATCCATTGGTCAGAATGTGTATGAACCCTGTATTATTATGTATAGCAGGAGAAGTAAGTTATTTACAAATGAACAAATGCAGGAAAGGATTTTGTTGATAGAACCTCCGATTGCATTATGCCCTTCTCTTCTGAAACACCCCTTATTTAAGGATTTAAAAGTCCAGTTATTTGTATTTTTCTGCAGAAACGAAGAAGGAGAGGAACACTTGCACCAGAGAAGACGGCAGCTCCCGTTCAACCTGGCCACGGGGGAAGGAGTCCTGTACGACGCGTCTCTTGAATCCATGCCCGGCGCTCCGGGTACCGATGAGCCCGCGACACAGAAACCTCTGGACCCCGCCTCCCTCCTGGGATCCCTTCGCCAGCAAGACCGCTCTGTTTACACCCGGCCGCAGGAACCCGGTGCCCAGCTCCAAATAGAGGAACAACCCCAGTCGACCTTGGAGCAGGCCTTCCTGGACAGCCACGCTCTGCTCAGCGTGCCGGGCCAGTCCCGCGGCTCCAGGTCCATCACGGGGGACCTCACATCGGAGTCCATGATTGACTCTTTGGAGCAGATTTTGGGGGACATTGTGGATGGAGGGCTAGAGGGTCTTGACGTCGAGGAGACGGAGCTGAGGGACTGGGAGAACACCCTCGCCAGGCTGAATGACGAGAGGGAGGAGGTGTCGACGGAGCTGAATCACATCCTGGCCAACGACGTGTTCTCGTACGTGGAGGAGGCTCTGAGGAGAGAGACCGCGCAGGGTTCGCATCTCGTTTCTGGGTCTTTCACCAAGCATCCCGGGTCGGTGTTTTCAACCGACGAGCGGCAGCAAACGACGGACGCCACGTCCGTCTTTGCGGAGCGGCCTCCGTTCGGAGACGTCCTCGGCGCGGTCGGTTACTCGGCGGCGCGCGGTGGCGCGCGGTGGCGTGACGCTCCGCAGGGACACGCCTCTCCGCCGTGGCCGCCGGGCAGCAGCAGCCAAACGATGTCAACGCAACCCTGCCACGCCGCGGGGACACAACACTTTCGGCTTCCATCTGTTCAAATCCCCGACGGTATCCACAGCGGCTCCAACCAAACTGTGCAATACACGCTAACCGGTTCCCAGCAGACTCGCACGGGGCCGCAGCTTCAGAGCCCGGCGGCGTGGCAGCAGTTTAACACGCCGACACGCTCCTCACACACATCCGGCAGCTGCATGTACGAGAACGCCGCTGCTGTTCCCGCCAGACAGAACAGGCCTCTTCTGGGACCTCCGTGCTCCAGAGGAACCGCAAACGTTCCCCTCGGCACGGCGGGCGGAGACGGCGGTCCGGGGATGACGCGGCCGGCAGAATTTGCTCCTGAAAGCGGATCAATACAGTCGTCGTTCTTCTGTTGGAGCGGTGAAGCTCAGGTAAAAAATAAAGACGGTTAGAAACTCATTTTGGGACGGAGAGGTTCGGGTCGCTTCCCAACTGTTTGTCCGGATGGTTGTGATTTGTCTTGGAGAACACATTATTAATACACATTATATATGTAAATATAATATTTTAAATTGCTTGGATATAAAATATCTGTCCCTTTTGATGTAAAAATATAAAGTACCGTAAAAGCCGGGTTACAAGCCGCTACTACCTTCGGTGGTTGTCCCCGCTGTAGCAAGCTAGCGCTGCTGCTAGCTCCCCGCAGCTGCTAGCTGGCCGCGTCCCCTCTGCCCGAGTCGGGCGTCGAGCCGGGGCTGGTCCCGCTACCTTCGGTGGTTGTCGGGGAACTAGAGAGAGCTAGCGGGAGTTAGCGGGGAACTAGCAGCAGCGCTAGCGGAGAGCTAGCGGGAGTTAGCGGGGAACTAGCAGCAGCGCTAGCTGGCTACAGCGGGGAACTAGCAGCAGCGCTAGCTGGCTACAGCGGGGAACTAGCGGGAAATCAGCGGGGACACCCACCGAACATAGTAGCGGCTTGTAACCCGACTTTTACGGTACAAGTGTGTGTGCGTGAACAATTTAAAGGGAGGAGATCAACAACTGTCTCGCAGGGATTTGGTCTGAATGATCCGAGCTCAAAGGAAGAGTTTGTTGTTTTCAGGATAATCACAGTGTTTTCTTCCTCCTCTTCTTCTCCCACAGATGCCCACGGTTTCCATGAACGGTGTCGTTGACCCGTTTGTCTTCTCCCTTCCCATCGGGAGCATCAACCTTCCCCAAAACTCCGGCCCGTAGTGGCTGGGAGGCTCGGAGGCGACGGGGAGTTTCCCCTCCGGCACACTCGTGATATTTTAGAGATGTTTCATCTGCTGCGGCTCACCGAGAAACACGAACCCTCTCATTTCAAACTAAAAACACTTTTGCAGATTTGGGGACATTTGACTCTTCAAATATTTATCACACAAACTTTTCCAATAATCGGCTTTTTACTCAATATGGACGCTGCGAGTAACCAACAGTGCATGTGAGCTAAACAGGACTTGATGAAGTCTTGACTCCATTCTCTCTGAGAGGAATCGATATACTCTTCATTTAAAGACCATTTCATTCCTCTTTCTGGACGTCACAGTGTGAACCCCTGAACTCTCTGTTGTTATGTAACTTATGGTTCATATCCAGTACACTTTATATTTATAACAGGTCATGGAACCTTGTCATACCTTTCATTTCTTCTACTTTAAAAGTAGGGATGGATGGACCTTTTCATGTACAACAAGAAAAAACATGTTTCAATGTTCGCCTGACGTGATGAATTGTGAACTTCTACTTTTACTACATTGGTTTTGTTTTTGTCTCCGAGGACGGCCTTTTGGATTTTCTTCAGCTGTGAAAACGAAAAAGATTGAAAAATCTGAAACAAGTCTTTTCCCGACATGTTGGAAAGAAATTGTGACTCAGCAGATTTTAGAGTTACCGTACTTTTCGGGTTATAAGCCGCTACTGCCTTCGGTCAGTGTCCCCGTTAGCTCCCCGCTGTAGCCAGCTGGGGCTCCTGCTAGCGCTCCGTCACTTCCCCGCTAACTTCCGCTAGCTCCCTGAAAACCACCGAAGGTAGCGGGACCAGGCTCGACACCCGACTTGGGCAGAGGGGACGCGGGCAGTAGCAGCAGCAGTGGCCGGTAGCAGCAGAAGCGCTAGCTAGCAGCGCTACTAGCAGCGCTACTAGCAGCGCTATCTAGCAGCGCTACTAGCTTGCTACAGCGGGGACACTGATCAGCCGTAGGAGCGGCTTATAACCCGAAAAGTACGGTACATTTGCCAATTATCTGGCAATTTTTTAAAAGAACGACAATATGTCGTTATATATGTAGTTCTACATTGAATAACGCACACGATGCAGTATTACAATACTGTAAAATGAGTTTGACGGCTCAATGTGAACAGATCTAAATTAGGGAGTGTGACTCTGAACTATTCAAACATGCCGTTTAAATTCGTCTCAGCTGCGTCAAAGAAGAACATTGTTTACCTTGTCAAATCAAATTATATTCATAATAAAGTACACATTTATGCATTTTTGCCTGTAGGAGCCATATTATTGCGCTTCTGTAGAAGTGATTCTACGCTCTGTAACTGCTTTGTATTCCTCATGTACAAGATTGACCCATTTGGGGACAAGTGTAATTTATTTAGCCATTAAAGAACTGTAACCCCTATGTTACCTGCATGTATTACTCTCTGAGCCACACACACACGGAGTGTTTTCTCTATTCATGTGAGGACACTGTGTGGTTGTATTGGAACTGGGTCACCCGCTGACACCTCCCACACAAAGAGGGGTCGGGTTGACTTGCATTGTTCCCTGTGGAGTATCTTAGATGGCTCATTTTACGTGTTTTTGTTCCAGCCTTCTTGCTTTCACATCAACCCTCCTCTTGAGATATTTGTGTATGTATATATATATATATATATATTTGTTCCCACAGGCCATTACGTAACCGTCAGCTGCCTCCCTCACGCGGCAGACTCCCCTCGGCCTCTTTTGTGTCTCCTGTGCTTTTGATTGGATGTACAACCTTTTTTCTTTTTTTAAAAAGAGGCCGAACAAGATCCAGAGCCGACAGACAGATTCTTTGTGGCTGTTCGTGGGCACAATGGTGCTTTGAGCTGAACGCTAACGTCGCCTTAACCTGCTGGATAGCAGCGGAGGGAGTACTCAGAAACATTTACTTAAGTAACAATAGCAATGCCACCGCGTAGAAATACACCATTCAAATGTTTACCTAAATAAAAGTCAAGAAGTAGGAGCATAAAAATGTATGCAAAGTACCAAAAGTAGAAGTACTTGTTATGTAGAATCACCTGTATGTAAAAGTACAGACGGGATTAAGTCTCATTTTAACCTGGAACAATAGATTATTCATTGTTGTTTGATAATGTTTTGTATTTTTGTAACTAAACATCTTGTAACTAAAGCTATGAAATAGATGAAATCTAAGTATTCAAGTATAGTACAAGTACCTACAAAATGCAGTTAAAGGTACACTCCTTTTTGAGTAAAAGACCTACTTCGTTGCCTCCCAACACTGACAAAAGTAAATCATTCTGAATTGAATGCATGATATAAAAACATAAGCCTTATCATACAACGTTACGGTAAGTTTTACTACATTTATGTCGTAGTAAACAGATTTTTAAATAATGTACTTTAGTGGATTTGCTGCTAAACGCACTTGAAAATATAAGATGCCTTTTATTCTAAGAATATTAAAATATATATTTTTGGATCTGCTGCATTGATTTAAATCTTTAGTTATAAAGTGTCGTCATTATACTTTAACTTGAGGATATATTAGTGCCTTTCCCACCTTTTTGAGAAGCCACATACTGCATATATATATATATATATATATATATATATATATATATATATATATATATACATATATATATACACACACACGGCGTGTAAAAGTTAAACATTTTGTTTGGAAGTGTGACTAATTGTATTTATGCATGTCCTTGCAGAATAGTTTACTATGGAAACTATGTACTAAATAATATTGTGCTCACTTTTCTAATCATAGATATTTGACAACTCTTCATTGAATATAATCTGTGTTGTTCTTAAAGGGTTTCTCCTCCTGAGCAACCACCTAATGTGATGCTTAACCGTTATTTTGGTCATGTAAAATAAGCAAAACACCTGTATTTGATCTGTTAAAAAAGAAAAAGAAGCTTAACCAAGTCCAGCTCTGCAATCCAAGCCGTCCCCGAAGACAAGGCTGACTATTCCGTCTGAGTGAGGAATAAAAGACTGAGGACAAATAAAGTAACCCGATATCACAATCAGCAGCACCTGATACGACGTTCTCACGCGAGGAATCTGATGCTCTATTAGGAAGTGAAAAGAAAAAGAGGAAGACGGGCTTGTGAAAAAAGGGAGAGATGGAGTGGCTCTAAAAGAAACGGCTGCTCTGGGAGTTGCTTCATAAAAGCTGAAGGAACAGCAGTTCAGCTTCAGTTCACAAAGGGGAGATGAATATTGCCTGGAGGTATATAGACTATAATGAGATTTCAATTTTTATGTAGCCTTGCATCGGAGTTATTAGCAGTATTTTCATTTTCTGTCGCACTTCCAGGTCACTACGTTTCAGAGGGAAATGCACTTTTTACTCCACTATAACATGTTTATTGTTTTGACAGCTACAGTTATTTTTCAGATTATAATTTGTTCCCTTTTACCAAGAAGCAAAGTCGACTTGTCACTTTCATTTGTCCCAATTGTGACTGAAAGCAGACTTTACATTTTGGTGCATTTCATAGTAAATAGGCATGTTTTTGGTCAGGCGTGGCAATATCAATATTACATTGATACTAGATATTGTGTTTCATTTTGGATGTCCTACCATCGTTATGGTTTAAGTGTATAAACCTTTACCCACTCATTTAATCCACATTACTAATGACTATTCATCACAGATATTGTTGTGTAAATATTTTTGCAAAAGCACCAATAGTCAACCGTACAATATTGTTGCAATATCAATATTGAGGTATTTGATATTAGTAATTCCATCAAAAAATATATTTCTACCCTAAACTTCTCCAATGTTTTTTTGAGGCCCAAATAAATATAATACAATTAAAGTATAATAGGAAAGAAAAAGAGGAAAATATGAGAGAAAAGTCCCATAAACAAAAACAGATTGTTATATCAGAACTTAGTTTCTTCTTCTCAGATTTATCTGGTGACTCTTTGGAGGGGCCAGTCCCCTATGTTGAGAACCACGGGACTAAACTAGCTCACCATAAATAAAGTACTTAAAGTAATAAATAAAGTACTTAAAGTAATAAATAAATATTAGATTTGTTCTTCTTCTTGTAATGTATTTACAGTATGCATTGTTGTCCTAGTTATGACTTAAGTAAATATATATGAATATTTCCATCAGTATCGCTCAGCACTGCAGCAGGAAGCCGGTCTGCAACTCAGCTCCCAGAATGCACTTTGGCTCCATCGTGTGGCAACGAAGCGTCTCTGTGACGTTAAAGATGCTCTTAACTGTGACTGGAGGAAGGTCAGAGGAGAGTTCATCGTTACGAGGACACGTTCAGTGGGCAGTACGTTAAGTACACAATGAAAACAGAAGCAGGGAAACAGATCAAAAGAAGCAACCTGTTCCTGCTGCAGAGGCTCCAAGTGGAGTTTGAACTGGTTCAGTCCAGTGGTTCCCAACATGGACGTCGGGCTCCTTCCAGAGGGCCGTGAGAAGATTGATGGAGGAAAGAAGGAAAGAAACGTATACTCACACATCTGCATTAGCTGTGACTGACTGACTTATTTAAAGTAAACTATGCGAGAAGTAACGTCTCTTCGGTGGATCTAACAACAATGTTTTTTTGCAAAAAAATAAAACATGAAATGCATTTGGATTACTTTGTCTCCTCAAAGAAAGCCAGAAAGATTAAAAACCACTGGCTTCACCTTTAAAAAAAACAAAAAAAACGTAACATTAAAACTTACCAATAATCTTACCATTGTTCTTTTCTTGTAAAGTCTTAATTAGAAAAAGTCATTCTAGTTGTCAGATAAATGTCGTGGAGTAAAAAGTTCACAAATCCTCAGGTGAAGTGCATCACAGTTTTATTTAAGTAAATATACTTCTTGAACTTCCACCACGGGCTGTTTGGTTTTGGGCTAAACACATACAATCCTTTGTAGATGAGTTCCCTTCCTTCGCCTGCAGGATGTTGTCCGAGGATTATTTCACTAATAGTTAGCTCATAAAAAAAGACACCTGTCCCCTCGTGTCTACGGCAGTGGTTCTCAAACTGTGGGGCGCGCCCCTCTAGTGGGGCGTGGAGGTATTACAGGTGGGGCGTTGTGATTGCACATGTTCTTTGTTCTTGTCTGATGGAGCAATCTGGTTTACTTGAAAGCGATTGCAATTTTCTTTATTCTAAAAAGCACAGATGGAGTCACAAAAAGTTATTTCAATAAAAATTCAGCATGGGCCATTTTGTTAACATTTTTTGTTGGGGCATGAAAATTTTTCTTCCTCCAAAGTGGGGCGTGACAAAAAGAGTTGGAGAACCACTGGCCTAAGGAGTCTGGTCTAATGGATGAGCTCTATGCTGCTGATTCATTCCATGGGTGCTTGTTGTGCAGACACCTGGAGGTGGCGCTGTTGCGTTACGAGAGGGATGGGCCCCGTCACCGTCCGGTAGCTTTACTGTTCGTGGTGAGTAATGTCCCCCAGAGGAACCTCTTCTTCACAGAAACATGACACACACCTACTGACTGAACCGTTACATCAGCTGTTTCCTAGAAAAGATGAATAATCTCATCATGGTGTCAGAGTTCAATCCAGAGGGCGAGTCAGTAGAACATGTGGGAAAGAGAGAGAGAGAGACGCTCTTCTGGCACTGAAAATAGAATATTTGGCAAAAACTGCTCGTTTCTCGTCATGTTTTATTGGTTGATTTGATCCCAAATCAAAGTGAAGTTAAATATATATTATATTTGATTTTGAGTCAAAGCTTACTGGGTGCATAGGCATATGTGTGTGTGTGTGTGTGTGTGTGTGTGTGTGTGTGTGTGTGTGTGTGTGTGTGTGTGTGTGTGTGTGTGGTCGCTTAACATGGAAGCAATGCTAACAGGGTCAAATTCAACGTAAACAAACCAACAGGATGAATTAAAATACAGGACTCTAGATTCAGGACTCTAGATTCTGAAACCAGCTGATTCTTTGATTTGAGAAACTTTAGATAGCTCAGTAGATTTACTTTTTCAGGTACTTGCACTTTACTTGAGTATTTCTATTTTCTGCTACTTTGTTTTTTGCGCTTATACTTCTCTACACTTAAAATATATCTGTCAGAGTTAAATCCACTACATTGTATGTGACTTTATAATGTACAGACTCGTACAAAAACAATACCTCTCAATCGTCACTTCATATTTTGCCGCGTTCGGGACGTTTCTGGCCGTCGACCTCTATAAAAACATGGCGATCAGGTGTCGGATCGCGCGCCCAAGAGGAAGCTACAAAATGGCGGACGGAAGTGGCTAAAACCAGAGCCGCCTACCACGGATGATAGGATATAATAATGAATTCAATATTGCACGGAAATATGTCATTTTTTTCCCTCAAAGTCCAAAAATTACACTTTAGCTGACTTGATGGAACTCAGTAAATGAGTGAGAATATAATGTGATTAATATTATTTTATTGCATCTTAAGATATTAATATTATGTTTTGTTGTGATATCTGAGAGGAAAGCTTCCCATGAAAGCTTCTCACATCTACAAAATGTTTTTTACTACGTGCAGCGCAATCTGAATCAACATACTGATACTCTGTAAAATGAGGAATGCGAAATGAAGGTTTTTACTAAATAACATTTTTTTAAACGTGAATATTGTGGACCAAAAACGTTCCAAAAATGAGAGTGAGTCCTGGGGTTGGCGAGCGTCGTTGCCCTCGTTGAGCCTTTTGAATGTTGTTGTTGATATTATAAATGATTAACAGAATATAATCAGCAAATACATATCAGGTATTACTATAGGTTGAGGTAAGATACTGATTATTGATCCCAGTTCAACTACAAATGGTTTGTCCATATAGAATAGAAATGCAGCCGGCCCTCAGTCACTCGACCTGCTCTTTGTGGTATTTTTTTTATCACAAATTGTATGAAAACATTATTGTTTTCCCAAAAGAAGATTGAATGTGTGCAGCTGAAAGGGGTTCAATTTGAATTGTCTATTTCAAGACCTTCTATCTTATTAAATACATTTCATATTGCAGCAACGTTAAGATATGTGATGAAATATCCACAGTGACAATGTGCTTTGAGACGCCCTTCTTTTGTTCTCACATTTTACCTCTCAGGCCTTCTCACTCTGTCAGAGAAATTATTCATAATTTTCAATCAGCAATTCGTCAGTGTTTAACAGTAATTGAATTTTGATATGGGGCAATTATTCATCATTTATGGTTATTTGCATTAATTTAAAAATATTAATGGGTTCTTTTGGGTGAGAGAAGAGATGAGTATTTGGTCACAGAGGAGCTCCACTACTCGAGGCATATATATCCACTGACATTACCCAGCCCCTCGGCACAGGTCGAAGAAGGGGCAGCTCATGGAGTAAAGGAAAAGGGGATTCTTTAAATATGCAGGAAAAAGCTTAAGTTAAAATCGTAAGCTTAAGTAAAATACCTCAATGTCTCTTGAAAGTGTTTTCTCAAAATTATAATTGCAAATGATGATTTTCATGAAAGCCAATTTAATCTCGTCTATATTCCCTCCACGTTGTCCTGGCGACGATGACGTTTGCCTATCAAACTCAGTTTCTACTTATTTTTCTCCCAGTTTTAGATCATTCTTTAGTAAACTTTAGAGTAGAGCATATGTGTTTCAGCCAGACTGGCATCACGTCTCCATAGCGCCACCATGAGGTTGGCAATTTAGGGTTTGTTCTAAATGACGCAAGAACTATTAGCCGTTGGTTTTAGATAGATAGATATATACTTTATTAATTCCCCCTGAGCATTAATTCTAATGACTTTGATGATCCCTTAAAGGTGCACTGTGTAATATTTGATAACATTATTAACAGAACTTGAAGCACGTTGTTGACGTTGTTAGCATGCTAACCAGCTAGCCCCGTCCCGTACTTGTCAATCAAGTTGAAGCTACAGGGTTCATGTACGGTCTGATAGCTTGTTTATTCGATTAAAGCTTTTAATTTGTCCAGTACTTTGGTACGTGACCAAATACCTGCAAAAAGAATAACCATCTGCCTCACGTGTACTTGGAGTGTGTACTAGCATGCTAAACTAAAATGGCGGGAAAAGGGGTAAACATTCAACCCGCTAAACATCCCCATGTCAGCGTTTGTACTTGAAAAACATGTTAGCACGCTGCCGTTAGCATTTAGCCGTTTAGCCATTTGCCGTTAGCATGGTACCGCTGTGCCTTAGAAGAACAGCTTAACAAAACTACTAGCAAGAGTTTTTTGGGGGGTTTCTTTTCAATTTCCCTCCAAGTACCAGATGATCATAGTCAATCCTGTGCTGTTACATTTCCTATCAAACTTAAAATGTAATGAGGTTTTTTGGGGTGCTTGACTCAGAGAGCGAGAGAGAGGTAACAGTACGTGAAGGTGAGAGATAAGAACGTATTCGTCCGTTAATAATCAAAGTCGGTTTTCGTCTGGTATAACAGATTTTCTGATCCAGCGCTCAGAGTGTCAGATGTCATCGCCGTGATTGTTTTGACACCCCGTTAAGAAATTCAGGAGGAGGACGGCCAGCTCATGAAATTTGCAGATCCTGATTGAATTTAGGATATTTTCATAAAGGCCATGCACTGTGTGTGCGTGCGTGCGTGTGCATGTGTGTGTGTGTGCGTTGGCTGAGACGATGGGGGTGGACTGGGATGTCTTTCTCAGCTGTTCTCCTCCTCTCTTGTGGGATTGGAGAGAGGAGGAAGGGGGGCCTCCTCCTCCTCCTCCTCCCATCAATGTAGGTGCTCTCTTACATCAAGCAGACAGATATTGGATCTTTTTTTTTTTTTTTGGTCTTACACACCTCTCCGTCTGGTCACGCTTGACTTTGCTCAGTCTCTGCACATTTTGACAGACCTCAAAGGCTTCAAAGAGTCCAAGCTCCCTCGAATACCCACAGGAAACTCTGACCAGACTCCTGAAGGAAAGGCTCAGATTCTTGGAGTTTTCATATTTTTTGCCATTATAATTTCTGTGAAATGTATATCCTAACAAGATGGTTTGAATTTGTTTATTTGTGTCGCATAGTGGTTAAATTGAAAAAAGATACTGCAATACCTAAAAAATTTAAAATGAACCTGCATTAATCTATTTTCTGGCCACTACTAGCTGTAAACACAACACTGATTGACTGTTATCGCCTCTTAAAGTCGACATTCGAGATGATGCAGAGTATAGCGATGATCCTCAGATAGTTGTTGACGTATTTCACTCAATACCACAAATGTCAACCTCATGGTGGCGCTAGAGGGAAAGTCAGAGCATCAACAAAGTCATTAGGATTCATTTTTCCAGGGAACATGATTGTACAAAACTTCATGACAACAGTTGTTGAGATATTTGGATCGAGATTGTATCGCTATTGTGGCTGTAAATCAGCTCAAAGGTCGCTAAAGTTCAAGAAATTCCCAGAAAAAGTACTGACCTTCCCGAGAGCCTGACATGAAGTATTTAGTACTTTGTAGAGTCGGAACGATTCATTTTCATGTCCTAAATCTGCCACCCGCTCACAAAATCCTCCCCGAGAAAATGAAGAAATCCCGCTGACTTCCGGGACCGAAAGACGTCGGCTAATATGCAGATCAGGAGCCGGAGCAGATACTTTCCCCTCCTTTTAACTTCTCACTTTTAATGGATCACCTTGAAATCCACAGGGCTTCCTCCCAGGAGTCCCTTTGTCTATGAATGCTAATGGGATCTCTCTATGTTAATAATAAATAGCTGCTGATAAAATAATAAATTTCTAATGTCCCCCCCCCCCCCCCCCCCCCCCCTCTCAGACCTTTCCTCCTCTCCTCCGTCGCAGATTAGTTTATCAGGCCTTTGCCGCCCCAAACACTTTGGGCTTAATTATTTAAAATGCCTGAAAAATTCATATCCTTCTTTTTTTGGGTGCAAAAGCCATCGTTCAGCCTGTGAAAATTTTGGAGTAAAAAGAAAAAGAAGCGGCGGGGGGGATGAAATATTCAGCAGCGCTCAGGCCCTTCAATTATTTTTCAGATGCATGAATGTTAAAAAACACATGCACACTGAAATGAGCATTTTAAGGCAGAATAATTCCTACAGCAGTATAATACAGCTTTGTCAATTATTCAGGGTTACCCCCACCGACACTTTACACATTTATCTTTAATCACATTCAGGGAATTTGGATACAATCACATGGCTGTCATTTGTTTTTTTTTCTCCACCCTGAAGCAATGCAATTAAGCATAAAAAATAATAATTTAAAGCTGTTTTATGCTGGCAAATATGATATGTGTCCACGTGGGAGCAGGGCTCAGTGCTCCAGTTTACTGCTCGCAGGCTTCCGGTTCCTTTCCTGGCTTTTTTTTTTGCTTTTTTTTCGGGGTGGTCGAGCACTGGTCTCCACTGGTTTGGCTCCCATCAATGTTTAACACCCAACAAAACATAAGGAAAAGAAAAGATGCTTCCGTTCTCATCTGTAATTTAAGCATTCCTCTGTGTTCTCCTCTATCCCCGGTATCGCTCTTCGCTACACACATGCTTTTGTTTGCTGGCTGTCATTGTGCTGTATTATTTAGAGGCAGAACAAACAGAAAGCCCTCGCTATCTTCTTCTCCCCTTCCAAATTCATCTGAACGCCGGCTCCTCGGGCCTGTCGGTGCATCTACCACAGGGATCAATTTCACCGCTGCAAACCCAGGATCCCATCAGACGGGACGCACACAGGCCCTCTGAGGAGGCCATCTTCTTGGGGGAGGGGCACTTTGCTCTTATCGGGAAAGCTCTTTCTGAAACTTTCTGATTAACTTTTCGGAGAAGAGGTTGCAGTTTAATAATCGTTTAAAACTCCTTCCTGTAATTGAAGAGAACATAAATGATTATGAGGGTTAAATGATGGGCTTGGAGACGTATTTGAGTCTCAAATTAATTTAAATTGCTGCATGACATGCCCAGAGGTTCTGGGTCAGTTTTCTTTTCTCTCCCTCCGTCTCGTCCTCTGTCCCTGTTTAACCTACTATTTAAATGAAGAATTAGGAAATGCAACAGAGAATATCTCAAGATAAATCTATTCATAACAACTTAAAGGGACGTTTTTGTAAATTGAATTTTAAGGGTGTAGAAGGGCTACAACAATCGATTAATCTGAAAAATAATCTGCAACTATTTAATAATAGTCTGCCAAAGATTTGATGGTCCCATTTTTTTTAAATGTGAGGATTATCCCTAAATACCTTTGCTATCTATCTGTCATCTATCAAGCATTTGACGGTCACTGGTTGAGCTTTGGAAGTGGTTTACTGGATGATGAGAAGAAACATATCTGGCATCAGATTACTAGAATTATAACTAAAGCTTGAGCTGTGAGGACTATAAATGATAAACTTAGAGAAACATCTGTATCAAATGCATTTTACCCTTTGACACCTTAAAAACTAGACGGACAACATTCCATTTGACAAAGGTTGTGAATGAGCTGGATGTTACTTGAGTAAAACTACTTTTACTACTACTACTATTTAAGTCGTAGCTTCTCTGTGATGTCAGTGAAAGTCTTACACTAACACATCTTGAAAGCGTTCAGATGATTAAAACATTTATTAACCAGCCTCATCCAATAAATTATTCATTCGGACAGCTCATTTTAAAAATCATGTCTGGTACATAGATTACATTATGATTATATTAATAATATTATATTGGCATTATAGCATGAATTATTAAGGATTATGGTCCTACTGCGAGTTGTGGTTGTGGGCAAGAAGTCGCATTATAATTTGGAAGAGGAGCTTGTGTTGATTGACAGTCGGCAACATCACACAAGCTCGATGCTCAGATTTTCAAAGTCCTGGCATGAAAGCGATCGATCGGCTGGTGTTGATGTTTATTAATGTGAACGCCGTGATTCACTCGATAGACTTCACAAGTATGAAGCTGCAGCACATCGACGCCCAGTGTTTTGGGATACTAGTGGTGCATTGTTTGCATGTAGGTAATGTTTTTTAAATGTATTTAAATCTGAGTTTGCATATTTGCATTAAAGTGCCACCATCTGGTCAGATATGTAATTGTGTCTAATGTGTTGGTTTTGGGCCAAATGCCTGCAAAACTATAGACATTTCCATCAGCCTCATTTGTGTTTTGGTAAGTAGCCAATGTGGAAGAGTCTGAAACTAAAATCTGGTTGAAAAAAAGAAGTCTGATCGCATAGAAGTCTATGCTTCATGTGTTAAAGCTGCATTCTCTCTACTGACCACCAGAGGGCGACTCCTCTGGTTGCATAGAAGTCTATGCTTCATGTGTTAAAGCTGCATTCTCTCTCCTGACCACCAGGGAGGCGACTCCTCTGGTTGTATAGAAGTCTATGCTTCATGTGTTAAAGCTTCATTCTCTCTCCTGACCACCAGGGAGGCGACTCCTCTGGTTGTATAGAAGTCTATATAAGTGACTCTACTTCTCTCTTGATGTATTCCCTCAGTAAACATCGTAAACATGAGTTTATGTCTCAATCTCTAGTTTCAAGTCTTCTTCAATACAGCGTGATGTTCATTTAGTAAATTATGGTCATTTAGAGTCAAACAGGGGATGCTTTAGGGCGGGGCTACAAGGTGATTGACAGGTCGACACCAGAGACGTACACAGCGTCTCTACGTCACTCAGCATGTTGGCATTATCAAATGTGTGTCCTGCACTTTGCTGCACATATTGTACAATCTTTACAAGTAAAACATATATAGAGATATTAAATCTACTGCATATGAAGTAATTTAAAACGTATATATTCCCTTTCCTTTCCTATTGAATACAATAGACAATTGTAGACAAAGATGTCTACAATTTACAGAAACACTTATGTAGAAATCTTTGTGTCGTTGTATTTTCATAGTTTTTTTAATATACAGTACACACACCTACTGTGTATCTACGCCTATGTTGTCACATAATTGTATGTACATAAAGTGTATCCTTCCCTGTCTTTGTTGGCCTTGTTTTTAGCTGTATGTCTATGTCTATGTTCTTGTAAGTTATTCTGTGTGTACGGACATTGAGAGCAACTTAAAACCAGAGTCAAATCCCTTGTATGTCTCCAACTACTTGGCCAATAAGTTACATCTGTATTTAAATATATTCGGGAGATATTAGGACTGGAGGTGCATAAAGAAGTGGGCAGCAGAGTTCTGCATGACAGGAAAGGAGACACAGGCAGTAGACGGTATATGTTTTAAACATTAAGTGAATGCAGCGCCGACGATGAGTTGTGGGCACCGATACAGAAACACACACACACACACACACACACACACACACACACACACACACACACACACACACACACACACACACACACACACACACACACACACACACACACAGAGAGACTGTCTTATAATCCCTACAGGCCCCGGGGCCTCACTCTCAGGCCCCTCAACTGGGTGACAACAATCCTGCCTCTCTGATTTATGGAAATGCAGAAGTTTTTTTTTATTAAGCCTCCTGCTGACACACACACACACACACACACACACACACACACACACACACACACACACACACACACACACACACACACACACACACACACACACACACACACACACATCCTTCTCAGTTCGGCTAAAGGGAGGACAAAGGAGGTCAAACACTAAGAAATGTGTCAACTCTGCAACGAAAATGGGGATTTGATTATGGGCTGTGTGTGTGTGTGTGTGTGTGTGTGTGTGTGTGTGTGTGTGTGTGTGTGTGTGTGTGTGTGTGTGTGTGTGTGTGTCGGGTCTGTGCATGAAGACATCTTGGTATTTAATTGCTGTTATTAACATGCTAAAGGACACAATACATTATACAGTATTTTAAGCAGCAAATAATTCATATGCAGGTCAGTGTGTTGGCTGCATGTGAATATTTGTGTCTGTATTTATGGTTTTTCCACAGAAGCATTTAGATAATTCAGATCAATAAAAGTATAGACATTTCTGCGGAAACATGGCCCCAGTTAGTTTTAGCTTGTATGTAGTTGTGGTTGGTGTCCATCTTGGTAACCCTGTGTGTTTTATTTATGATTTGGTTTGGCCAAGCCAGTATATATATATATATATATATATATATATATATATATATATGTTTTCATCATGTGTCATCTCAAAATTATACTTATACTATAAATTGACAACCTCCAGTTCTGAAAAGTGTCTTAAAGCTGCATTCTCTCTCCTGACCACCAGGGGGCGACTCCTATGGTTGTATAGAAGTCTATGCTTCATGTGTTAAAGCTGAATTATCTCTCCTGACCACCAGGGGGCGACTCCTCTGGTTGTATAGAAGTCTATGCTTCATGTGTTAAAGCTGAATTCTCTCTCCTGACCACCAGGAGGCGACTCCTCTGGTTGTATAGAAGTCTATGCTTCATGTGTTAAAGCTGCATTCTCTCTCCTGACCACCAGGGGGAGACTCCTCTGGTTGTATAGAAGTCTATATAAATGACTCTACTTCTCTCTTGATTTATTCCCTCAGTAAACATTGTAAACATGAGTTTATGTCTCAATCTCTAGTTTCAAGTCTTCTTCAATACAGCATGATGTTCATTTAGTAAATTATGGTCATTTAGAGTCAAACAGACCATAAAGCAGGGGATGCTTTAGGGCGGGGCTACAAGGTGATTGACAGGTCTCTACCAGAGACGTATATACAGCGTCTCTACGTCACTCCTCCTCAGTCCAGATATGGTCACTTCCGTTCCCTGGTTGCAAAAATCCAAGATGGCGACGGCCACATCGCTGAACTTGAGGCTTCAAAACCGCAGACCACGAACCAATGGGAGAAGTCACTGTGTAATCTAACAGTTTTTCTGTCTGTGTTCACGTTTTTAGCAGCATCTGTTCATAACCTTTCTTTGTCATCTGCATAACTCGGTGTGACGTTTTCAGAAAACAGCACACAGTGGAATCGCATGCAACGCGATCAGAGGGGCGAATCAAATTTACATCTGAGCTCGATATGGTTTTCCAGGGAAAGAAGCGCAGTGTGAGATATCTAAATGAGATCATATGCACTGTGTCTTCGAGCTGAATATTCATAACTTCCAAATCATGTGTGTCGGAGAGGGAGCGCGGTGGGGGGAAGGTAAAGGTGCAGGGAAAACTGCTTGATTTTTCATTATCATACATAACATAATCCCCTTTAGTGAAAGAGGTCTTTAAAAGAGGAACAAAGAGGGAAATCAAAATAAAAGGAGAGCTAACAGAGCGGGCCTATGCTTGTACACACACTTGTGAGATAAAAACACATCATTCTTCCTCTGTTCCCGTGGTGACGCCTCTTCCAGCTCCTCAACGCTTCAATATAAGAGCTCTCACCTCAATCCTCTTTCTCCCTCCCCTCCTCTTTTTTTTATATACTCTTTAGTCTCCACCCTTCCTTCGTTTTTCACTTCAATTTCTTTTCTCTCTCTCACACCCCTCCATCCTCTCTGGTGTACTCTTTATCCCCCCAGTCCTCAGTATCCTCCCCCTCTCTCTCTCATCTCATCCCCACATCCCCGCCCCTCAGTGTTCAGTGATTAATGCAAGTTTTAATTGTCATGCTCACTTTTATGCTCATTAAAGTGTATTATGCAGCAGTTAGGGTATTAAAGTTCAGCGAGAAATTTCATGCATACTGATGAGAATGCAAATGAGCCCAGCGTGAAAGGATACTATGGTTTGTGTTGTGTGTGCGTGCGTGTGTGTGTGTGTGTGTGTGTGTGTGTGTGTGATTATCCCCAGGAGTGAGCCAGAGTGTCATTATCACCCCATTCTAGCCTTCTTAGCTGAGCAGAGAGGGTCCAAGCATGGAAATCATGTTAATGGGAGTCTTAAAGCATTCTTCATGCTTGAATACTTGAATAGTATTAAACATATGATGTTGTATGTTTCAAGAAATGCTGCATGGATTTTATTCAGTGACTTACAATAAACTCGGCTAACCCTTACTACCTCACTATGGTATTATAGTATTTGCACTGACCACTTTGGGGTTATTTTTCTTCCATAACATGTTTTCTTTCAGACTAGTGGAAAGAAAACATCCCAAAATCCCATTTAGATGGGGTTTTTTATTACTACATTGTCTATTTGCGTCTGTAGATTTCTCCTAAATTCCCCATAATTTACCATCAGATAACGGCTCATTTGCATATTTAAAAAGCATATTTAAAAAAAATTCTAACACAAGAGATGGCTGTCTTAATGTAAGTAATCAACTGTGAAAATTTCATGGTGGTTCTTTTTTTTTAGCTAAATGCTAACATGCTCACAATAACAGCTAGCTGTTGATGCTAAGCAGCTGTAGTGTTGTATGATGCAGAGTAACTTTAAATCCATCGCTGTATATTTTCATTGACGTCAAACGTAAATTAACGCCTAATGTTCTTGTAAATTGGTATGTTTTTGAAAGATTAGCATAACTCTCAGGCTGTGTGTGTGTATAGTTTGTTTTGCTCTGCTACCTCTTAGCTGACATACAGAATATGCTTTTGTGATTCCACTGCATCAGAATCATGTGGTGGCAAAGTAACAATAACAAAAAGAAGACTCAATTCATCCTTTATTGTTGCCTGTAATGAGCCACTGTCAACCTGATTGAACTGTTTCCTCTTCAATATCTGGTTGGCAACAAAAAAAAACGGGACAATTAGCCGTGACATTTTAAAATCACATCGTAACACGAGTTTCAGAATTTTTCATAATGCTCAAAATAGAAAATAGAAGGTATCAATAGTACCAAATTGCATTGCAGTCTATTCAATAGCTTTGAGATATTTCACTCAAAAACCACAAGTGTTAACCAAAGGATGGATAAATAAATAAATGTTGAGACATAGCGGACTGACGTGCCACTAGCACGGCTAAACCACTAGCACAGCTAAACCGCTAGCACGGCTAAACCACTAAACCGCTAGCACTGACTAAACCGCTAGCACGGCTAAACCACTAAACCGCTAGCACTGACTAAACCGCTAGCATGGCTAAACCGCTAGGACGGCTAAACCGCTAGCACGGCTAAATCGCTAGCACGGCTAAACCACTAAACCACTAGCACGGCTAAACCACTAAACTGCTAGCACTGACTAAACCGCTAGCACGGCTAAACCGCTAGCACGGCTAAATCGCTAGCACGGGCTAAACCGCTAGCAAGGCTAAACCGCTAGCAAGGTGGCAGCAGCACGGTGAAATAAACGAGCTGTCTTCGTGAAACGTGTGCACTCTCAGCGAAGCAAAGATGAGAACTGCATTAACACGACGAGCGTCTGAAATTTAAACGTGTTACAATGAAGGAGAAATGCCTAAAAGATGAATATAAACTCTCCGCCGCTAGAAGGTGAGTGTGTGTCGTGTGTGTGTCCGTGTTGCCGTCTTCCTCTCGCTCAGCCCACCCGCTGTTACCCGCCACGCTGAGTGAATAGGCTCAGTCATTACTGCGCCGCTACTGCGCTGTCTGCAGGGTGGAATGAGACAATAGTAAAGATCTTCAACCAGGGGGCCTAAATCATTTACACAGCATGGAGCTGGGTGTGCTGAAATGAGGCTGCTGATGACTCTATCCGGCAGCAGCAGCAGGTGGTACTGTAACCGGGGGGGGGGGGGGGGGGGGGAACATGGGAGGAAACAAGACAGAGAAGCTCATCACAGCGACACACAGAGTGTTTATGCATGAATGAAGCTGTTTAAAATCTCGACCGCAATGTTCCCCCGGTGGTGATCAAGAGGAGATGTCGAGCATGTTTGACTGAGAGTCTTTCTGTTGGAGGCAAACAAAGTATTATTGTGTGGATGCGATGCTCGGAGAAATGAAGGTTTGCAGCGCTGGAATCTGACTACATTCATTTATCAAGTACTTTACGATCGTTCAAGTTACTCTGTTCACTCGACTATTTTTATTTTTTTGCCACTTAATACCTCTATATCTCAGAGGTAACTATTGTACTTTTTACTGTACTCCATCTCAGAGGTAACTATTGTACTTTTTACTGTACTCCATCTCAGAGGTAACTATTGTACTTTTTACTGTACTACATATCAGATGTAACTATTGTACTTTTTACTGTACCACATCTCAGAGGTAACTATTGTACTTTTTACTGTACTCCATCTCAGAGGTAACTATTGTACTTTTTACTGTACTACATATCAGATGTAACTATTGTACTTTTTACTGTACCACATCGCAGAGGTAACTATTGTACTTTTTACTCCTCTCAGAGGTACATATTGTACTTTTTACTGTACTACATCGCAGAGGTAACTATTGTACTTTTTACTGTACCACATATCAGATGTAACTATTATACTTTTTACTCCTCTCAGAGGTACATATTGTACTTTTTACTGTACTACATCGCAGAGGTAACTATTGTACTTTTTACTGTACCACATCGCAGAGGTAACTATTGTACTTTTTACTGTACTACATCTCAGAGGTAACTATTGTACTTTTTACTGTACCACATCGCAGAGGTAACTATTGTACTTTTTACTGTACTACATCTCAGAGGTAACTATTGTACTTTTTACTGTACTACATCGCAGAGGTAACTATTGTACTTTTTACTCCTCTACATCTCAGAAGTAAACATTGTACTTTTTACTCCTCTCAGAGGTAACTATTATACTTTTTTACTGTACTACATCTCAGAGGTAACTATTGTACTTTTTACTGTACTACATCTCAGAGGTAACTATTGTACTTTTTACTGTACTACATATCAGAGGTAACTATTGTACTTTTTACTCCTCTACATCTCAGAAGTAAACATTGTACTTTTTACTCCTCTCAGAGGTAACTATTATACTTTTTTACTGTACTACATCTCAGAGGTAACTATTGTACTTTTTACTCCTCTACATCTCAGAAGTAAACATTGTACTTTTTACTCCTCTCAGAGGTAAATATTACTTCACTAAGGAGTTAACATGAAACACATGCATTAAATCAGCAGGAATATGAATCCAGAAACATTAAATAAAATAGTAAAACACTAACAGGGAATATTTTAATACACAATTAGTTGTACTTTTCATACTTTAAGTAAATAAATACGTTTACTTGAGTAAAGTTTTGAATGCAGTACTTTTACTTGTGTTGTAGTGCTTCTACAGTGTTGTTTTGGTACTTTTACTGCAGCAAAGGATCAGACTAACCATCTACTGTGTGATCCCTGTGTATAGTGTTTAGGCCCCTGAATCCTTCACCCTGTTGAACCAAATCAAACCACATTCATTGTCCAAAGTGCATTTTAGTTTTAACCGTCTACGTCACATTTTTCTATTTAGTTTCCCCTCAGGCTATGAGGCACCAGTGAGACCAGATTAGCTCCTCTTTCCTGAAAGCCCTACTAATCAATATTTCTCATATTAACCTCAAATCAAAACTACTTCATGTGACGTGGAAGAACCCGCAGAGAATCGGCGCCCAGCTTTTTAGCCACTTTAGCCTGATTTACTTTATGATTCAGTCTCACTTTGCTCATCAACCTGGTTTCCAGCAGCAGGAAGATGTCTTTAGATGATACATCTACCTGTCCTGCACCAGACATCAGAGACACACAGTTTACTGGACTCACGGGTGAAAGGAGTGGAACATCCAGCTGCTAAAAAGCCAGATCTCTAATACGTTGGTGGAGGTCCAACCCAGAGCTAAAAGGAAAGTGAATATTGGCCATAAACACGCCTCTAAATTAATGTTTAATGCAGGAAGAAGTAGCTGAAGTAAAAATAGCAATACATGAGTGTGAAAATATCATTACAAGTAAAGTCTTGTATTGAAAATATTATCTTAGTGTAGGTAGTCAGCAAATATACTGTATCAAAAGTAAAAGGTACTGATAAGGCTGGAAAAGGACAAACTAGTGGAATAGAGGTATAAAGTACATAACAAGTACAACGTTAATCACAGTGAGTACATGTTCATGTCATAAATGTCCTTAGGTAGTTTTTCAGTAATATTCATGTTAAATAAGATACAATAACTGTATATATTATGTGGTGCAGTTAAATAATTGATCATATAATTGTCGGTTAATAGATTTTTTTAAGGATTTAACAAATTAGTTAGACTCTGCTTGCTAGAATGCTTTCTGAAACAGCTGCATCAGAAGCATAAAAGTACAATAACAACAATATAAGTTTGTCATAACAAAAGAAACATTCAAGTAATAGAATGCAAACTTTTGTTTTAGCTTTTTAATTCGTCAACATTTTGAAAAAATACTTTTCAGAAAACGAATAAGTACAAGTTGGACATGTTTACACAGCAGAATGGCCCCAGTCAGTGTAATTATATTATATATTATATTAGTATTAATAGTGATCATGATTTAACATGTAAGGAACATTTTGATATGGCAGAAGTTGAAGCTAAACATAACTACTTTATAAACTATTTGGTAGTTTAATCTACGACAACGCATCATATTCACTGATTATATTTTTATGTATGACATTCCTCCTGATGCAACCTAAACAAATTCACTTCAGGAACGCACCACTGTTTTTATTTACTTTTCTGTCATGTTTTTCCTGTTGACCAATTGTGCAACTGTATTTCAAATAATAAAATAAAATAATCCTCGAATCCTATGTTAAATAAATGTAATGGAGTGAAAAGTAATATGTCTCTACGTGCAAAAGAGAAGCAGACAATGAAAACACTCAAGTAAAGTACAGTTGTGCAGCGTAAATGTCCTTCCCGGTAGTCTATAATAATAATAATAATAATAATAAACACAATAAAAGGCTAATTGTTTCCCTGATCCTGATTACTTCTACATGAGCGTCCCCCCAGGGCCAAATGGACAGAGTTCACTGTGGATAACGGTCATGTTGTTGTTGTTGTTGTTGTTGTTGCCCTTGGGGCCCCAACTCCTGGATGTGTGTTTTATCAGCTGGTTGATTGCATTCACCTGGAAGTCCCAGGTGTAGACTGGTCCCTGAACGCACTGCAATTGAAAACAATGGGTTTCCATCATTTCTGTGATTGAACTGTTGGATTTTAAAGTAGCTCCACCGGCAACATGCTGCTCCAACATTGATGTAGTACGTATTCGGTATTAAGTATCTAATAATGTCACAATGTTTACTTTTATGTTTTTACTTTGGAACGACCTACCTGAGGAGAGAAGGCTTGCAGATCAATAACTTCTTTTAGATCCCATTTTTATAGAATTGCTTTTAAGTTATGTTGTCCTTTTATGTCCTTTTACGATCTTTTATGAAGTTCTTTTGTTCCCCTGTTTTTGTTAGTTTATTTTATTTATTTGTTTTCTATTCCATTTGCTCTTTTTTGCTTATTTGTTTGGTTTTGTTGTATTCATTGCCTTTATGGTATGGTCCTTTTTTGTCTACCTGTATTTAAGTTATGTATGACTATGTTTTGCTTCTCCGTAGAGCACTTTGTAGGTGCTATATGAATAAAGTTATTATTATTATGACTTTGAACACAACACTTTTACCTGTAATGAAGCATTTTTAAGTAAAATATCTGAATACCTCCTCCACCACTGTCATGTTCTAACATTTAATTAATTCCACATTCAACACAAAGTAATGATTTACTTTTTTAAGATCTACTTTCTGCTTTCTTATTGTGCGGATGCACGTTTGGCATAAAGTGTTTTTCTGTTTAACATCTGAGTGCGCAGGTAATTAAGAATATGTTTTACTTGTAGCAGTATTACTACTTCATATATAAATATATTTAGCTATGCGAGTTGTTTCTTTAAACGGCTCCACATTCCAGTGGACCTTTAAACGTCACACGCGAGGGGGGGGCGGTGCTGCGTTCACGGACCCCTCCCCCAAAACCACGAGGCTCCAGTGTTGACAGGCCCGATCACCGCCCCAACAGGCAGCGTTCAGTCCGGCTTCCCGAGCTCTCCGCCGCCGTCTCTCCGCTCGTGATAGCCGCGAACACGTCGACGGTTCGGACCAACAGCCCGGAAGTAGAGTCGGTGTTTTGTTTTTGTTGTTGTGGTTCTCAAATCTCACAAAGGATTAACGGAATTCCGCCATCCGGTCCTTTCTTCTTCTTTTTTTTTTCCAGCTTTTTTTTTTTTTCGTGTTGCATCGAGCTAACCGGACAGACCCCGCCTTCTCTTCGTTTGTCAACAAAGGGGTTTGACAAGAGAGAAGCCCTGCCCCCATGTCTCCATAAAAGGATGATTTGGCCATACGCGGCCGACAAGCAAGCCGCGGGTAACCTCTCCCCTTCCCCGTCCCGTTCAGACGGTGCGTAAAAGCGGAGCTATCATGGCGGAGCGCGTGCAGCAGCCTCCGGCGAAGCGGCTCTGCTGTCGCCCGGGATACGGTGCGGCGTGTCGGCAAGGCCAGCGGGCCTCGGGGGCGCCGTGCGGCGGCTCCGGCTCCGCGCCGGGCGAGTCCGGCAAGACCCAGAACCCGGAGACCCTCCTGGACATCGCGGCGCGCAGAGTCGCGGAGAAGTGGCCGTTTCAGCGGGTGGAGGAGCGCTTCGAGCGCATCCCGGAGCCCGTGCAGAGGCGGATCGTTTACTGGTCGTTCCCGAGGAGCGAGCGGGAGATCTGCATGTACTCGTCGTTCAACACCGGCGGCGGTGGCGGCGGGGAGGAGAGCGGAAGCGCCGGCGGGGAGAGCGGCGACGAAACGCGGCTGCCCTTCCGACGCGGCATCGCTCTGCTGGAGAGCGGCTGCGTGGACAACGTGCTGCAAGTCGGTGAGTGGAGCGACTAAACCGCGCAGAAAAGCGACAACGGGACTCTCGTTTACGGTTGAATATCGAGGGCTGGAGGTGGATAAAGTGGCCGGGGTTTGACAACAAAAGGGAGAAGCGGTGAGGCGGCAGAGGAGAGCCCACAATGGGGCTTTAAATCTGCTGTGTGCTGTGAATGGGAATGTGTGACTGGGGCATTTAAATCCTGTTGTGCTCGAGGGCAGTTTGAATGTAAAATGTAGGGTACAAAGCCTTAAAAAAAAAAAAAAAAAATCCTCTAATTGTGTTGAAAATCAAGCTGTGGCTTCAACAAAAGAATCCCCACATTTTCACATCTCAACACCACCAGAGCTGCTTGGGGAAACTTCCCCAGAATGAGGATAAATAACCATCTCTATATGTCTGCTGCAGGATCTCAGAGGTGTTAATGAATTAGGCAAATGTGAGACACAAAAGTAAGATTATCAGAGCTGGTTTTGGGGTAAAGTCATGAGCCTGGCAGCCAGAAATCACCCAAAAGTGACTAATATATTCTTAACCTCAATACTACATGGAACTACTTGATCTAAAGTGAACACATTTTGACATTAACGCTCTTTTACGTGCTTTTAATTCCACCATGTCCTGCTATAGGATCACATTCATTTATAGTTTTGCCATTCAGGAGACAAGATCTTGTCTTAAATGAATTTGTAAGCGATTACACTCAGCATTGGGTAATAAGGGAAGTGCTGGGTTGGGTGTCAACTGACACACATTGCATTAGGATGAGTTGTTTCCGTGCGTGGTTCCCAGTTCGGATGCTTGTTTATGCACGTTGCGTCTTTTGTTGCCTCGCACATATTTGTTTGATCAGCAGAATAAATTACCGAGTTGGAAAGCAGTCAAATATGCAGCCTCACATTATCGTCGGTGTATATTTAGCTCTAGTGCATCTACGGTGTGCTATTACTGGAATGCAGAGAATAACCATTACAGAAGTCAATGTCCTCAATGCTTTCCCCCCTCTGGAACAGGAACAGACACCTGTGTGCTAAACGGACCGCTTGCCTGTGCAACTTCACTCCACCAGCGACTGTAACGTTTGGTTTTCTGTCCATTTTTATTTCGTATCTTCGTGTTCCTCTGCCCTTCCCCCCCCCCCTTTTTTGAGATTTTAATTACCCCAGCACACGTATCAAATGCCCAGCATTCCCCATTGTGAGTTTGGCACTTTGTTCCTATTTCCATGTTCATTTGTGTCTTTTCAAGCTTCCTGTCGCCTCCAAAAGGAAAGGCAAACAAAAGCATCTTTTCACTCCCTTGTTACGCAGAGGAGATTTGGAAAGGAGGAAGCGTATTGAGCACAGCAGTTCTTTTTTTTTTTTTTAACTGGGTCCTGATTCACAGCCAATCGGTTCAGGTTTGTGTCGCTTTTGTTGCGTTGAAGGGATAGTTTTCAGTTGGCAGCGTTTATTATTATTATTATTATTATTATCATCAACGCTCGGTTCAGCCGGCGGTCTTTGTGAGCGCGTCTGTCACCTGTGAGCCGACCAGACCCGGGACACCTTCTCAGAGCGGCGAGGGCTGTAATCCCATTACGCTGCATGGTTAATTTGAGTTGTAATGCAATCTGAACACTTGAGTGGCTGCATGACACGTCCCTTTCTCTCCCCCCTCCTCTTACCGCTTTTAAATGCATGTGGGCTTTGTGAAGGGCCAGGGGGAACACACACACACACACACACACACACACACCGGCCTCTGTCCTGCCGAAATAAGACGGCCATATATTCCCAGATATTGGGAAAAGGTTTCTGTGGGGAAGAAACAGAATCTGGGTTGTTATTCCAGAGAGGGAGGATGGGGGGGGGGCCTCGATCGGCATGCTTACAAAGAGGAATAACACACACACACATTCACAGGGAGGGTTTCTTTCTTGGCTGATTGCATCCCAGCCTGGAATTTGCTGGAAAAATAGAGCCAAGAAGTGATAAATAAAAGATGTAATCTCCCCACGTGTGGGCTGTACAGGAGGAGGGAGGTTTTCTCGCAGCAGACCTTGAGGAAATGAATTGGCACACATTTGCCGTGGACCCCCTTAGTACTCGACAACAAACCCTCTCTGCTAATCAGTGCACAGATAAAGGCGGCCATGTTTTTTCTTCCGAGAGCAAACACTGCAGCTTCTGGAGGTTAGACTCCAGGGCTACTTTATTCCCCCGGTTGGTGTGGATGTTATTGAGACTACCAACACCGAGGAAATAACTGAAGTGTGCTGCTACTCCAAATACGCTCCAGGCCACGGCGATTTAATACCAAACAATAATAAAAGTGTCCAGAGCCGACTATTTGGACAAGAATTTAATCGTTTCGGCCATTTTTGAAGCACAAATGCCAACAATAATGTGATGGTTGAAGCTTCTCGTGTGAGTTTCCTGCTTTTTGTTGTATTACCGTTTATAGCAAATGGAATAATTTGTGGTAATTTGAGGCAAAAGAATAAAAACCAGGATCTCACTGAGCTCTAGGACGCGCTCTTCTGATGTTTTATAAACCAAACAATGAAAGGAGAAGATAATCCTCAGATTTTAAGTGATAACGAAATATTAATCTGGTGCTTGTTAACATTTAAAAACAACCCCAAAAAATCAAAGACACCCGGGGAAAAAAAAAAAATGCGAATGCAGGTTTTCCAGTTTAAAATATTGCTGCAGTACAGTTATTCCTTCATAAACGGTCATTAATTGGCGCTATGCTTAAGTTGCCATCAGTAATTTAATTGCCTTTAAACATTTCACTGAGTCTCTAATTGTAAGTAGCAAAGTCAAGGTTCTCGTGCATACCATAAAGACCTTTACAGATCAATGCACGCAATTAGATCCAAATCAGCAGTTTTGAAAATGTATATGCAATCACTTTAGAGCGCGCGTGCCGTTGTATAACAAACTGGATCTCCTCCAACCGAAGCAGACGGGCGGCTCCCTTTAGAGACCAGTTCAACGTCCTCCATTCTCTCTTCTTGGAGCTCGCAGCGGAAGACGAGCCGCTCGGCGGGTGAAGTCGGTTTGCCGTGGCGTTTCATGCAGAGGAGCAGCTGAGAACACCAAAGCCTTTTTGTCTAATTCAGTTTGCACTCGGGGGGTCAGAAAGCAGAAATGTGCATCGACGGATCGGAGCAGTTCATTACGAGTCTTCCTGGAGGTTCTCGTTGAGACGACGCTCCGGTATTGTAGTCGGTAAAAAGAGGCCTAGCTTCTTATTCACCAACACTTTTCAGATCTTTTCAGAAAGGTCAAACACGCCATGTCAGAAGGAGCTGAATGGGAACGTGACGTGGTCTCTGCTCATGTCTGGGCTGAAGTATAGGCTGTGTGTGTATAGGCTGCATGGTAAAGTATAGGCTGCAGTGTTTGTGTGTGCATGAGCATGGTTATCTGCAACCTCAAAATATGGAGTGTGTGGAGGGGGAAAGAGAGAGAATCTGAGATGTATATGAAGGAGCATGGTTGCGTTCAGCTGGCTGCGGATGGTTTCTATCCATGTTGGGAACACATGTTCTGTAATGTGTTTTCTACCTGTGTCACCCGGTTATTAGGCCACGTGTAAGCTGCCCGCGCTCCACAAGAGGTCAAGTCCAAACCTTTACTGCCTTCTCTCCTCGCTGACTGATCTCATGTTAATGTGCTTCCAGCTGCAGCATCGGGTCGAAGGTTCAGACATCAAGGCCGTCGGTATGCAGTGTTTGTTATTGATGGGAAAGTCTTTCTTACTCGTCTAGGAAACAAAGGAACTGCGCTCAGGCCAACAATTATTCTCATTATTGATTTATTACTAAAATGTCCATCGCAGTTCCCTTAAAGCCCAGGTTGACTTATTCAGTTCGCTTGTTTTGTACAACAAAGACTTCAAAACTGAAATATGTTCAATACTCCACTGGAAGACGAGGAAAACCATCAAATATTCACATTTGAGAAACCGCAACCTGTGATATTGTTGGCTTAAACATGACTTGTATCTTATTGCTCCATTGGTAATTTGCTTGCTCAGCAATCAGAACATGATATTGGGTTAATCTACTATTATTTATTCATCTGAAAGAGAGGTCTCTGTGAAGAATCGTCATGTTTTTTTTGAAGGTTTCTTGAGTACTAAAGTAATCCAGTGACGGTGGTCTCTCCACACATGAGCTCGCTGCAAACAGGAAGCGCTAATACTGATTACAGAATGGAAACAAATAACTGTAACACACACTTTCTTGAGAGTGGAACCGTTTCAGATGAAGTTGTCGTCCCAACTCATTGTAACATGGCTCCTATTTACAGCCCCAAATTATGGGAATTGTAGTTCAGAAACTAAGAGTATGCATTTTCTGTCTGGTAGAGATTTGTATCAGTGATTTTATTTTATTTTTTGCACAGCCCTACCAACTGAAACGCAGCTTCCCCCTGAAGTGTTTTATGTTTGCTGAGTTTACATCCACATTACCGCTTAGGTCACTGAAGTGCAGAATTTGCTCAGATGTTGGGTTTTGGTTCTGCAGGCCGTCGCCACACAGAGAACTCTCTCTCTCGGGTCTCTGGTGAACTTCCGTCATCGCGGGAACGAGACGGAGTCCGATCCTCCGATCCTCCGGTGTCCGAGGACGAGTACAAATACCACAATCTAGAAGCGCTCCATTAGAAGTACAAGTCCTGCATTCAAAATCCCACTCACAGGAAAGGTATTGTCAGAAAAGAGTAAAAGATGTCGACTGACTGATATCTGACATTTTATTAGGATGATTATTCTGAAGAAGAAAGAGCTCTGATGCACACATTTGTGTTTTATTTTATTTTTTATTATTCCCCTCGTCTTTGCTTTTTCTGTCATATCAGACGGTTTAACCTCTTTAGGAGTCGATCAATTATTTAAATGAAACTATACGAGAAGTTTAGAGTGGAAATTATTTTCAAGTGGAACTGAAAACCACTCAAGGAACCTGAAACTGGACTCGTGAGCCGCTAAATGCTCCATAATGTTCACCAGCTTGTCACCAACTACTTCTAACTGCAGTGTGTCTCCGTCCGAAAAGAGAACACTTTCACCTCTTTATTATAAAAATATTGATTATCGCCTCAACTAAATCCCCGATATCGTGATACAGTACATATTTATACACTTGACTGCTGAACTCAGCATATTGAACTGAACTTGAGTCGAGCATATCAACACACACACACACACACACACACACACACACACACACACACACACACACACACACACACACACACACACACGATGCCTCAGGCCTTTATCTGCTCTCATCTGCAATTTTATGAAGAATCAATGAGTCCGTGCGCCTATTGAATGATGCAAAGCTTTGTAAGTATGCTGAGCACACACACACACACGCACGTGTGTATATATATATATATACACACACACCCCACGCTCAGCCTTGCAGGTTGTTGATCAGCATTAATGGTGTATGCATAGCGCCTCCAATATGCTTCTGCTTTGCAAGATCAATTTTTATCGGCGCTACGTCGGCCGCACGCTTTGAAGCGAACGCTCGGCTGCGTCTCGGAGACCGGTCGCTGGCGAAAGCCGACATTTTTTGACAAATGCTTTTTTTACACCACAGTGACCACACGCGTATAAAATGAAGGGCGGAGGCAGTGGGCGTTAAAGTCCCACAACTGGGTCAGTCTTTAGCTTTCCTGTTGTCGCTGGTTGAATGTTTTCCAGGTCGGCGTCGAGACAAAAACACCGCGAGGAGCGGAGCGGCGGTTTTCACACGGATATGAGAAGCTCATTTATTGGCTTGTGCAGTTTAAAACATGTTTATTTTTAATGGAGAGTTAGACTTGTAAGGAATATTCTATAAAATTTCTTTAAAAAAATTCTGTTTTCTGATGTAACTTGAAACAACAACAACACAAAACCGACCCACAAATCCAAAGGTTATTTGTTTTAAAGGATAAATAATTTCCTAAAACAGCTGCTCACTGTATTTATCAAACAAACAACCGTAAATAGTGCGTTTGTGGGGGACTATTTTCAGCGGTGGATGAATCCACATTGGATTGAGTCATAATAAACTCCAGTGTGGTGCTGGAGGAACAACAGGGAGGCCCATCGGGTGTTTTAATGGAGCGCTATGGCTCAGAGGAAGAAGAGATATCGGGCTAATTATGAGGAGGTTTCCATGGGATTTATTGACGAGATGAATAATACCGAATATTACCAACATTTATCCTTTCAGGTTGGTTAGTATTTAAAATGTGCTCATAATCTCTGGCCACAGCTGCTCCAGACTGGTTTAGCTCTCTCTCCACATCCGTCCACGTCTCCTGGATCTGTATTCCTCTGCCGTGTCCCTTCATCATTAACCTTCAACTCGAGGGAGAGGAGGAGGAAGGAGGGAGGAGGGAGGAGCAGGAACTAGTTTACCTTTGTCTGCACTCAATAGATCCCCCTCTTTTTTTCATCTTACTTCTTATTGGACTCTAAATATTGCTGCTAGTACTTCCACGTTCTCCGACTAAATCCTCAAATGTTCCGGTTTAGAGCTTCAACGATTGGTTGATTTAATTGAACAGAAAATGAATTGAACTACTTTGAACCGATTTAATAGCTGTTGTCATTTTTCACGACGAAAAATGCCCCAAATGTCGCGTCTCGCATGTGAATATTTGATCATTTTCTTTGTCCTACGTGACCATAAACTGATTGCATTCCGGTTTTTGGTTGACGGTCGAACAAAACAAGAAATATGGATCCATCATCTTGAGCCGATGGATATTAAGAAAAGCGTTTTTCACCACTTTTGAGCGACGGAACAATGAATTGACGATGTAAAACCCCGGTAGTTTTAGCCGATTCAAGTCTGTGGATCAACTAATTGATTTAGTAGTTTCAGCTACAGATACTCTTCCATTCCTCCGGGAGAAAGCAGTGGAGTGGTCTCTCTTTTTTTCCGTCTGGGAAGTTTCATTCAACCCTGGACTCTCTCAGCGAGTCAAAGCCGCCGCTGGCCTCGTCTCCCGGGAACGCCTCTCGGCCTCGCGGGGTTGGTCTCCGTCTCCGAAGAGGAGCGCCCTTCGGACCTCCGCGGCTCTGCAAACAGAGCGCTTTTTTTTGTTGTTATTCTCATGGAAAAGAGGCTGAAGCCGCAGAGGGAGGACATGAATGAATGCTTTGTGTGTGACATGAGAGGCTCTTGTCTCTGCAGAGCAGGCGGCCCGAGTGTGAACCAGAAGCTGCTGATGAGCACTGCTTACCTTTTTAATGGGAACTTAAAGGTGTCATCCATCAGAGCCCGTTACCGTAAAGCTCAGCGCCAGAGCGTGAGTCATGAAGACCGATGGGCCTCCTCTCCTCTCCATCTTCTCCTCTCCGTAGAAACATTGGAGCTGAAGTCAAACTGACATTAAATATCATTTCCTTCCTAAACTTGTAATAACCCAATTACAGTCATTAAAACCTGGCAATGAGTCAGCATTTTTACACTTCCGGTTCCCTCGGCTCGTAGATCTTAATGAACAAAATGTCTAAGTATCATAACGGCTTGTTCGCCTCCAAAAGCTTATTTTCCGCAATAATCCCCAAATCCAATGGAATAATAACTGACTTTTTGTCGAGGGAATCATGGTCATCACTGCTGAGTCTTAAACCCAATATTGACATATCGTCACCTTATTGAGTTCATATAGGGAACTTGTTTTGTTCATTTCACATCCGGCCGTCACAGAGCAACATGAGGCGTGTATAGTTGCCCTCTTTTAGCTCTGCTTTGGGTCTCCACCACCTCCTCAGGGCATTATCTGTATGATGTAAAGGGACAATTGTTTTATACAGCTAACGGCGTTAGCATCCCGTCATGCGCGTATTCAAGCAATAAGGTACGAGAGGCAGTACTGTGTCGTGCAATAATGTACTGTTCAAGGGAGTTGTTAGGCAAACCCTTGAACTGTACATTATTGTAGACACAGTACTGCCTCTCGTACCTTATTGCTTTTATAATACGGGTACCTGCGACTTTATAAATAGTAATAGTAAGCTGCCTTTCAGCACAAAATAGTTGTAGCCACCAAACGTTGTGTATCGCATTTCAGCGACAGAAAATAGTCCTGGGACTCACATACGGGACTATAAAACTGACTGCCTGCTGACCAGCCCGGTTGAAAGCAGGGTGGAGGATGACGCTCAGCCACCGATGTAAAGAAGTGCTCTCGCTGCTTCTGTCCGTCTTTTCTCCGTCATTCTTCTCCTCCATGATGTTTAGAGAACTTGCCTCGCGTCGGGAAATTACCGACGTAATTATCTCTCACTGGAAATTATCAGGATTTTGTGATCAAACCCTTTTCATTCCTCATCTTTTAGGTTAGGGAGGAAGTGACGTGTGTGTTGTCGTTCGTTACGCTAGTGTGGGGGATGCTAAGTGAGCTTGTTAGCTGTTCCGTTTGAGCTAACTTACTGTCAGCGAAGAGCCCCGTTGCAATACTGTGAACACTCAAGCAATAAACCTGCAAGTTAAGGAAACCAACGTCTGCGAGTCGTTACTGCGGACGTGACAATATCAAAGTTTACACCAAACATGTTTTTAACTGTCAAGCTTGAAATGACAACTAACGGTCGCGCAATTTAAATCTACCTGTTATTTTAAGTGCGCACTGATATTGAACGCTCTAAATGTAAACAGGCTGTACAGGCCGTGACTTTATGGCTGAATAAAATACACCCCGTGACTCACTCTCAACCAATCAGAATGCTTGATTTGATCTACCCGTATTATAATTATGTGTACGATATCAGAAGGCCCAGGTAGAAAATGCATGGCCCGCCACCGGCTAACGGTACATAACCAGCGGGGGGGGGGGGGGTGTGGCTTATTTTTTTTAAAAGAGCTAAAACCGCCCTGAGATGTCAGTGAAACGCTGCAATTGGAAAGTTTAGACTTGATTCATTCCGCAAAAAAAAAAAAGAACAGTCCGGCTTCCTTTTTTGAGATCTTTTTATACGGTTTTGTTTTTATGGCCTCAAACAAAAGCTGGAGAAGTCCTATTGAAACCTGCCTCCACGTGAACCTGCTCTGCCGGATAACGCTGCCTCAGCATCCATCCGCCCGTCGGGGAGAGAAACCACGGACGCGTTTGCTTAGCCAAATTTAGCAAGCGCCCAGACTGTGTGTCACATAATGTAAACCCATTGACTGCGACCCGGCTCTGTTGTCACGGGACCTATAACCATCCACTTCCTGCCTTCCGCCCCAGCTCTTCATCCTCCTGTCTGGTTTCAGTTTATTATTCTGCCTCTTTGCATGCTCCACCCTTTTTTTTTTTTTTTGCACCGCCGTCTGTCTCTGTAATAACAAGCGAATGATCCCGTTCTCCGGGTCCAGCTGTCGCTGAAGGCCTCTCCCCGACCTGCAGCATAGCTGCCTGACTCATAGACGTGTCCCGGAAGCTTCAACAGATACAGCCTGTGGAAACTGGGACGAGTAAAACCAGGTTTTTAAGGGTGCACCCCGAAACTATTCCATCTCGTATCCGTTGCTTAAACTCTTCCGGGCAAACTGTTTCCTCCCGACTTTATCAGTTGATCGTCATTACAGCTGGAAGAATAATCATGTCGTGTGTTAAAGTCAATGTTATCGTCATAATTAGCAGATAAAAGCATCGTGTAAATGAAGCCGTTCTCCATCTATCTTGTTCCTGCTTCTCATTTGTTAGGATTTGCTGCTTTTCTTTGGGGTTTTGGACAGTTGGCGATATGAAGATAATAGATTTACACTATTTTGTGAATTAATTTAAACTGCGGATTGCGAAATAGAAATAACCTGTAGCTTCTGCCTGCTGTTAGCGCCACAACAAGTTACAACATTTTGAGCTCTGTGATTGGATGTTTCTTTCAGAAATGCATCTTGGGAGTCTCCGTTGTTGTCTCCTGTTGTTTTTATGTGCACAGGCTTGTCGGTCTGAATTTTTCTGACGCAATATTTCATACTTTGAGCTTGTTATAGAGATTAGTGTGTAACACGGTCTATGGGCATCCAAAATAATTATTCCCGCTTTGCAGTTGTGTAAGATCTCGCTGCCTTTTTTGATCAGCCTCCCCTTTTTATGGTTGACAATGACTACAAATGACATCTTCAGGGTTTATTCCCTCAGACGTCCTTCCAGAGCCACAGGAGACCATTTCCCCAGACGCTCAAAGTAACCTGTATGTATGAAACCTGTTGTTTCACACGTACCGGTTACTTTGAGTGCCACTTTAATGGCGGAAATAATCAGCAGATGGTTGGATAATGAAGATAATCGTCAGTTGCTGCCCTCATGATAACAATGTATGATTTTATAATCAGCTTGTCTATCGCTTTTTAAAAAAACCAGTCGCTCCACTAAATTCACACACCTCGGATGCCACAAGCTGCCACAAGCCCTGCGAACGCAGCCGGCGTGTTTCCGGGGTATGCCCGGCATGCGCCTACAAGTTGAGTCATTGTTTTCATCTGTTTCAAGATGAGTAATGTCGTTGCGCGTGATGGAAACGGGATGCACTCGAGAAGCGCATCGACTGGGCTTTAATGCAGTTAGCAGCAGGGAGCGGCGCTGGTGGTTTAAAGCCGGACGATCAGACGAACGTGTGCAGCTGGAGGAGGAAAAACGCTGAGGATGGAGTCCTGCGTTCAAACTCCTACTTAAAGAACAGAAGTATAATGAGCCGAATGTACTTAACGCATCAGCAGGAAAAGTACTGATTCTGCAGTAACATGGGCCGTGATTCCTATATTATTCCGTGTGATGTTATTTCAAAGGGTCAAATATGAGGCGTCGTGAGATTATTAACGGGAGAGACAAGTTCTGGTACATAAATTTGTGAAAAATGTTTTTTATTTTTATTTTTTTAAATGAATTAAATGTCTGAGCAACCACTTGGAAACAAAACACATGCAACTGTTTATAATGTGAGACCAAGTTCGATCAATTATGACGATTTCTTTCACTAATATAATAATAATGAATCAGGAAATGTATATCTATGCATTTATTTGATTATGAAAGCAATGTTTAGGTGAAGCCATTAGTCACCTGACTCATCAGTGCAGCTCTACTCTTAAGTAACTGTCACATAAATGAAGATATACTGAAGCTAAGTACCCCGACATTATACTGAAACTACCTAGTTACTCTCATTGTATTCCCCAGCAGAGAGAGATCGATATCTGTAAGTCTGAAGCGCTCGGTGGAGGATGGATAGAAACCGACCAATCGCACGGCGGCAGCTGCACAGGAAGTCGCCTCCAGCTGGTAAACGAGGTGCAGCGAGGAGGAGAAGCTGTGGTCGGTTGGTTGGTTGGTTGGTTGGTTGAAGGCAATCAGACGGGAGGAGACGAGATAAAAGTGAGGCAACAGAAAACCCCCGGAAATAACCCGAGAACACACAAAGAAAGACAGCGAGACGATTGATTAGCGGCGAGGATTGCGGCGTTTATCTGTTCCCCACAAGCTGCAGCGTCAGTTTAACCCCAACAGAGCAGGCAGGTCGAGGGTGTGGAGCTCTGGTTTGATGCACCGCCATGATGTGATGTGGCCTGCATCCTGTTTTGACAACGACGGCCCCTCTCTCTCCCCCCTCCTCCTCCTCCTTGGTGACGTCGTGAAGGAAAGTATTCTTTCCTCCTGCAGACGTTGTGACGTCGCGCTGACAGTTAAACGGTTTCTCTCCGCCGGCTCCACACAAAGACGACTATGCTGTTGGGCTAGGTGTTCAGCACACATGCATGCAGGACATGTGTGTGCATGTGTGTGTGTGTGTGTGTGTGTGTGTGTGGTTCAGCACACATGCATGCAGGACACGCATACACTTGTTTCGACAAATGCCTGGATTGTTGTCGGGTCTCTTAAGCCGGTTTTAAAGTAAGCTGAAGTGTTGGGATTACTCAGTGAGGTGGATCTCATTAAAAGCTGATTAATCAATTAGTCGTTCACCAGCAACTATTTTTATTTTTTATAACCGATTTAATCATTTAAGCCAAATGTCAGAATTTGCGGCGGAGAGCTGCTGTTCTCGTGGAAGAAGAGTCGCGTCTTCAGACATGATGATAATTTAAGAGAGTGACTGTTCCACGGGGTGATTAGTTTGTTTAATTGTGTTTTCAGTTTGTCTCAAAAAGCCTTGAAAAGAAGGCCAGATAGATATTTAATTCCTCTTCTGCTCGTCACGTGGTTCAGGTTCATGTCGGTGATTTATGGAACTTATTCCACTCGATGCCGACCGGACTGTGAAACCGCTAAAGCTAAGATGCGTTACGCAACACTTCATTCATTCATTCATTCATTCATTAACTTTTTATGGTTCCTCATTCTGAAGCCGGACAAAACCAGACTTTTGATGCTTTTCAGTCAAATATTCTACTTTTTCTCCACTTTTTTTGTGTGACTGAAATGAAATATATTGGCAAATATTAACTAACTGATAACGGATTAATCATTTAAACACTTATTTAATCACTTATTTTATAGTAAGTTGAACGTTTTCGACTGTTTAATGATTGTTCTATCATGAACATCCTCTTTTAAGTCAATCTAACACCAGATGAGTCCTCTCACCTATCTGCAGAGATGAATTGGTTGAAGGAGGTAACCGGGTGGTTTCAGCCCGATAACGACGTCCTGACTCATAGTTTACTTTAAAGCAACGGCATTAAGGAAGTGAACCTTTTGTTGCTTCTCACTTTATGAGCTCTCTGGTCTCACGTGTGTGTGTGTGTGTGTGTGTGTGTGTGTGTGTGTGTGTGTGTGTGTGTGTGTGTGTGTGTGTGTGTGTGTGTGTGTGTGTGTGTGTGTGTGTGTGTGTGTGTGTGTGTGGAGATATGAAAATGTGCTGGCTTACTTTACTGGAAGGGGTCGGCCCAGACACATCAGTTTTTTTTTCTTCACCGTACGGTCTTTTGTCTTTGGGTTATAAATGTTCCTCAATTTTTTTTATTTCTATTCAGAAATGAGTCGTATTTCTTACCATCTGCCGGCTATATATCAGAATGTTTGTGACCTCGAAGAAGCTGTTAGCTCAGAGGTCAAAGGTCACATAAGAGACGCTCGTGGCTTGTACTGTGTGTGTGTGTGTGTGTGTGTGTGTGTGTGTGTGTGTGTGTGTGTGTGTGCGCGCAGACGGATGCAGAAGAGCATCCTGGACTTATCTTGTGTCCTCCATGGTTTTTCCTCTTAGTCTTTATATTTGCTCCCACGTCGAGGCTCTCCTCGTCTTCCTGGTTATTTCTGTCAGCATCTTTAGCCGATGTGATCAAAATAAATAATTGAGAATACTTTCAGCTTCTTTCTTCTTTCTTTTTTTTTTTTACCAGATGTAAACCAGACGGGGCGGCTGTAGCTCAGGGGGATGAGTGGTCGTCCCGCAACCACAAGGTAGCCGGTTCGATCCCCAGTCCCCCCATAGCTCACACGTCGAAGTGTCCCTGAGCAAGACACTTAACCCCTAATTGTTCCCCGTTGCTGTGTCTACGGTGTATAGAGAAAAAATGTAAGTCGCTTTGGATAAAAGCGTCAGCTAAATGAAATGTAATGTAATGTAATGTAAAAGGCACTTTAGCACAATATATATATTCTCATATTTCTTTAATCACCATCTTGTAGCATATTTGCTAAGAGACGAGACGACTGATGCCACTCTGACGTCTGTATGGTGAACACCAGGCTGGACGTAGTTAGCTTAGCTTAGCTTAGCTTAGCTTAGCTTAGCTTAGTTTAGCATAAAGGCTGGCAGGAAGTCACTGCAGCCGTCCCCAAAAAATTGTCCAGCGCATATATTCTCAGTAAAAACGTTTAGTTTCGGATCATAAAACTTGCGTTTCATTTTGTATCGGCGTTTTTTGTTGGGATTTTACGGGGAAAAAAATGGCAGCGACTTTAACTTTTAGAGATCCCGATCACGCTTTCATGCTGCCGATCAGTGCCGATCAATATCGGCAGATACAGATGGAAAGAAATACATTGTCAGCAACAGTTATAATGAAGCATAATAATCTTCTTAGAGCGTGTTAGAACATTAAACAGATCATAATTCATCTCTAATTTCTTTTATATTGGTGTATGAAACATTGCCTTCAAACTACTGGATTTATTCTTGTTCATCACCAAAACTACATTTTACATGATTACATGTGAACACATCATGATTATGATTTACCTTCACCCAGTACTCATTTTCACAGAGCCTGAACGCACCATGTTAGCGTTATTAGCTCTCCTGTTGGTTTAATTTTCGCGTTTTACTTTTTTGTTTTACACATTTAAGAGATAATTTATATAATTAGGGATTATATCTAATCCCCATCTCCCCTTTATTTCCAGTCTTTATGCTAAGCTAAGCTAACTGACCATTGGTTTCATATTTTAAGTACCAACGTGAGAGCGGTAACTTTCTCCAACTATTCCTCTCACCAACACGACTCGGAGGATATTCGCGTCACGATTTAATAAACGACAATCAGATCAACATGTAAGCAAACACTAAAAGCTTTTTATTTGATTTCATTTACGTCTTGGTGGGATTCCTGTGCTCATTAGCAGCAGCAGCAGCGAGGGTCTCTGTGGAGACCGCCTGCATCTCTGGAGTGGGAACAAATGCATTTGGAGAGGAGCGGCTGCTGATGGTCCTCAGAGGCTCAACCAATGACTTTCACCGAGCACGTCGGGAACAGACGGCACTCAAACGAATGCTATTAAAAGTGCTATCTTCTTGTTGTGAAACCTCTGATGGCCGTTATTTATCTTAGCAAAGACGCTTTGACGTAAATAAACGCTGGAAGATTGTTTGTGCGTCCAGGACCCTCCACTGGGTTATTATGACGTGTACAAGTACACAATTCATGTACTTTATACTTCTACTCCCCTAAATCAACACCGAGCTTTTTTTTTACTGCAGTACTTTTAGTTACTAACGATGCATCGTGTTTTAAAACCTCATCATATGTTTATTAAACTACCAAACGGTACATAAAATAGTTCAAAACCAACAGTTGCATGCATCAGTAATATTGTTAATACACTATTTATAATAGTAAAACACTAACATGGGTCATTTTTTTAGCTTTATGAGTATTTAAACCTTTGCTGATACTACTTGCCTACTGGTTTTTAACAGTATTTTCCCAGTGTGGTAATATTCCCTGAACTGGTCTGTGTTTGAGCTACAGTGTGCTCACATGTATGTTCTGCATCCGTTTGTCCATTTTTAAAAGCCAAGGCTGAATTACATAAGGAAAACTTCCCCAGGGGCCCCCGAACTCCAGGGGCCCCCAGGAGCTCCAAGCTCTCTGTGTCAACACGGTTGTGCTCGTTCTTTCTGTGGAGGAAGAAGAAGAAGAAGAATCCACTGCCTGGTAATGGGTTCAATAAGCCGACGAGGCCCCCTGTCGTTTTAAAACCTTCTTTATCCCTGAACCGATGTGTTCAGATGACCGCACACACAACACGCACAACGCACAACAACGTGTACACAACGTGAGGAACGAGGGGCCGACGGCTTCTGAACTTGAAATCCCCCAAATAGATGAATTAAGCCGAGACTTCATCACAATGTCATTGTACGACTACACCGTGATTTGGCGTTTGAATATTTCATTCTCCATTCACTGCACAACCAGCTGAGCTCCCAGTAGAGTAGACAACTCTGACAACTGAACACTTTACTTCACTTTACTTTATCACTCACCTGGTGCAATATTATTACGTATATTTACGTGCAATACGTTTAAGTACTTTCTATTCAGTCTGTATATTAATATTCTTCTCTACTGTTTTACTGCTTATATTTATTTATATTACTTGTTTCTATTGTATTATTCTTTTATTCACTTGTGAGCAAGGCTGCTGTAATCCTGTAATTTCCCCACTGCGGGACTAATAAAGGATTATCTTATTTTATCTTATTAAACTGTACAATATCAATAATTCAACGGTGCGATACTTCATTTATTTCAGCATTTATAGCTTTTTAACAAATTGGAGATGTTTTCAACTTCTAATGCTGTGTTCACACCGGGCGCGACACGATTTGTCGCGTCGCGCTTACCGCTTCAGTTCACACCAAACGCCACAAAGGGGGCGTGGCTTATCGCCGTCGGGTCTCTCCGTGAAAAAGAACTGTCTTTTTTGGTATCGACCATGGAATAAATAACCACTAGTTCTGCTTTATACTTGTTGTGGAAGTCCCAAAAACGTCGGAACATGAAACGCCCTCGTGTCTGGGTTCATAACACCATCACAGCTCGGTGAATTTCACCGACTCCTTCAGGAACTGCGTCTGTCTTATCTCCGTAAAACCGATACCGATACTGCCATCCACCTTGGAAATAACCACTAGTTCTGCTTTATACTTGTTGTGTAAACTCCACATACGTGGGAACATCAAACTCCATGGTGTCTGGGTTCATAATATTATCCGTAGTCCCACAACAGCGTCTGAATGAAGCCGCTACCAGCGCTACTTCTGGCGTAGCAGCGGCAAGACGGCGGTGGTGACGGGCGGAGCTTCTCAACGCTGATTGGCTGACGCAACTATGACTCGCGCGACTTTGTCGCTGGAGTTGGGATATTTCAACTGGCGCGACTTCGCCCCGCGTCCTTCGCTCTGTTCGCCCCACGTCAAACGTTCTGTTCGCGCCGCCTCAAACGCGTCAGTCGCGTCACCCGGCGGGAAATGTCAGCGACTTTGACTTTGACTTTAATCTAAAGGCTAAATATACGTTTGATGCTGCCAACAATAGGAGCTGCAACTATTAGTCGATTAACTTAGTCGATTAAATAGTTGTTAGGCATGCGTGTGAGGATTTTGTGTGCATTTAATATAGTTTGAGTTTCTTTCAGACAAAACAAAACGTTTGAAGACGCCACCTTTTTTCAGTTTTTTGGACATTTCATACACCAAACAAATTGATTTGAGAAAAATATCCGCATCACACAGAATGCTAAAGCAGCCGGAGACGAGCGTGTGCTTTGATGGTTTGTTCTAGTGGTTGTTCGTGATGAAAGCCACCAGCAGGAGGTTTGTCAGGAGCGTCCTTCTCTCAGGTTATTGAGTTGTGTTTTTTTATTTCAACGAGTTTCCAGTTTCCTCTCGCTGGTCGCTGCAGGCCGGGGCGACAGGGCCGCGGTGGACCAGCGGCTTCTCGTGTTCCTGTGTTGTGAAGTCTCTCTCTCTCTCTCTCTCTCTCTCTCTCTCTCTCTCTCTCTCTCTCTCTCTCTCTCTCTCTCCCCGCTTCTCTGACGGCGCTGAGGAATTTCAGTCCGCTCGGCGGAGGAGGACTCCTTCCTCCGTGTTGTATTTCAGTGCACTTTGTTATTTCGAAACGCGGGAGGAAAGGAAGGGGGCAGCCAACTGGCTCAACTATTTAAATAAAAAAAAAAAAAATCTTTTTTAAATGCCAGGTGTGTTTATGGTCACGCAGACAAAGATGTCAGGGGGGCGTTGATGAATACGTTCGCGCTTAAAGGAGCTGCTGGCGGTCGCTTAAGAGGGTCACAGATTGACCCAGTTAACACAAACCCTCATTGACCTCATTTTGGAGCTCACATGGAGGTGCATCTTCAAGCTCCTTACCACACACACACACACACACACACACACACACACACACACACACACACACTCCACCCCCCCTGTCTCTTAACACATCACCTTGTTAGCGGCTGGCTTTTCAAACCCAGCTGACCGAAACGTGACCGGCCGGCTGTTCTTTGGTCGCTAAAAACAAAATAGTTTTTAAATATTAGTTCCCAATGTTGATGCATTGATCCAATTTTTTCTCTCTCTCTCTCTCTCTCTCTCGGATCACAGGACTCGGTTTCCAGCGTCGCCACCATTAACTCTTATAAGTGTAACTGGAGGCTAATAACTGGTTTCAGATCAGCAGATGGTAATCAGCGCGCCGTGGCTATTGATTGGTTGTTTACTTCTCTTTCCTACACACACACACACACACTGCCACTGCATCTCCACGGGTGACAGATTAGGTTCCCCCATTGTCGCCAGAAGTACACACACACACACACCTTGGCTGAGAGGCTCTCACTTCCGCCTGACTGGCCAGCTTTGGAGGCTGAGCTGACTGAATGGCTGACTGGTGCGTGAAAGAGGTGTGTGTGTGTGTGTGTGTGTGTGGGGGTGTATCTGGCTTTTGTGTGCGCAGAGTTAAATGAAGGCTTTGGCCACATAGCTGAGAAATGACCCCCTGCAGCGGTCGGCGTTGCTCGCAGCCTTGAAGGTCCCCTCAGGCTGCACTCTGTAGGGAGACGCTGCTCTTTCCTTCACCCCCACTGAGACGTCCTCCTCACTTAATCCTATAGAGACGGCTTAAATTGATTACCTCGGGCTTAATTAGGAGTGAAGTGAAGGCAGTGTATGCAGAGTTATCTGTGGGTCTTGAAAAGTCTGATAAACACAATGAATGTTCTTCTAAAAAAAAAGTTCATAGAAGGAATTAAACACATTTTAATATGTAACTTATATTTGACGGACGTTGATGTTTCTTAAATCCTGATCCCCTGGCTCCAGCTTTATGTTGACTGGATTTCTTCTTCTCATCCAATTATTTCCCAAGACATATATATGTAGAAATTATTGTCATATTGCTGTGGATTACTGAATAAATGTAATATAGTGATGTATAATTCAGTCCTCATTCTTTCCTACTTTTGCGTTCGGTGTTGACTTAGAAAAGGTCCAATAAAGTCCTAAATATAAGTCTGAACTCTGCAGAAACGCTGGTTTTCTGTTGCCTGCAGTGAAGGAGTTAAGTTTGGTTGCCACGCTAGTGCACAGAGCTGTATTATGCAAGCCGTGGAGCGCAGACATGGAGAGAGGAAGTGCATTACAGAATGCTGAGCTCAGGGCTCTGGCTAGCCGCCAAACACACACACACACACACACACACACTCACACTCAGCTGAGGGCATACCGATTTTTCCAGCAGCACAGCGCTCCTCCTCGTCCTCTTCCTCGAGTCACACTCTCTCTTTCTGTTACGTCAGTAGTTCAGCTGTGGGCCAGGCATGACTGGGGCAGCATGCTTCTGTGTGTGTGTGTGTGTGTGTGTGTGTGTGTGTGTGTGTGTGTGAAAAGACAGGATGTGGATTTTGTGTGATCCAGCGTTTGTGCAGCAGCAGTAAAGAACAGACATGTCGGTTTCTTTTTCTATTTCTGTCCGAGTTTCTCTCTCTGTAGCGCTCGAGCTCCGCCACACAGACGAACACCTACTCTGTTCTCAACGATCTTCCACCCAGCAGGCCGGTGTGCGTCGTGTGTGTGTGTCGCATGTAAAGTGGAAACCATACCTCACAGCTAATGTTCCACACTGAATAACATGGCTATGCACCTCTTTTTATTTGTGAACCTCAGCGTTAACTTTTTGTTATTTGCTCATGTTGGCTCTCTTTACACCGGTTTATCCTGTTTACATCTCTGAGAGGAGGACATTTGGTTCTTGCACACTTTAATATATCTTACTTTTGTTTATCTTGATTGTTTTACGTGACTTTTTGTTTAATATTCCAGAGTTTCACCAGTTTTTGTCAGCTGTTATAATTAATGCTGATGGAAACAACTCTGAAAATATGTGTGAAGTGAAGTATTGTCGACGGGGTTGAAAATGTCGACGTCTGTGAGCAGAAACTGGTTTCCCACAGTGTGCAGATCCGTCTGTTTCATTGCAACATTGGGAATGTCTTTGGAAAAGATGTTTTTGCATTTGTTTGAAATAAACAGGAAGGGAGACGGAACGATATGACATGCAACAGAAGTCTCGAGCTGGAATCGAACTGGTGACTTTGCAGTTGCATCTGTTTCTAGGCTATCAGGACGCTTCATGTTGGCTTTTTTTTTACTTTTACTCTCCAACTGGACTTATTTCTAACCAGAACTGTAACATAGATCGATATTATTAAAGAAAGAAATACATTAACCGCTTTCTTTATGCCACTTTAATGCTTGTAAAGTGTTTGTTAGCGTAGCTTAGCATACAAACGGAAGCTGGCGGAAACGGCAAGTCTGGCTCTAAATAAATCTCACCGGTTAAAATGTTATTTATTGTTGTCGTAGTGGAAAAGCTAAGCGGTCCGTCTTTCCTTCCAAATGCTCGTTGTGGCGTCACAAATAAATGATTAACGCTTGATGTTATGCATTTTTCAAATAACGTGTTGAAATATTTGGTCAAGTTTCTACATTCAGAAAAATATGATTTGTGTGTTTCTTTATTCAAATTCGATAAAAAAATAATAATAAATATATTACACAATATCAACGCTTTTTATGTTTTATCGACTTCGCTGAGGTTTTATACAGGTTTTAAAGATGTGAAGACTGAAAATACTCCAAGAAATGACAAAAATTCCAATGGAGGATTATTTCTTTTGCAGAGTTCAAAGGGTAAATGTGAACAAAAGCAGAGTAAGAACAATTCAGACGATTTCTATCTTAGAAAGCAGCGCTGAAACTCATCTTTTAATGGAACCGCTACATCCAGGAAGATACAGTTTGAATGTGCACCAGCTTCCAGGTGATCTAAACTCCCCACAGACGGGATATTCAACAGAGCATTTTCCATTTTCTTTGGATCAAACGTCTAATAATGCCGTCTGTCATCTGTCAGCGTGATGCAACAGAAGTACGTCTTGCTGCTCAAAAAACATTGTTTACCTCAAAATACTTGTTGAACCGTCGTTTCAATCGGAGCAACGGTCTCGTGTGTTGAATGTTGGAGTGTCGTAAAGAACTGCAGGCTCCCTTCAGTGAAACTGAAACCTTCACACTTTAGTCTAAATGTACGCACACGGATAGTAAACTCCCACCGTTGAGCTTCTGACGCATCTGCTATCTCTGCTAACCCACTAACCAAGTCAGATACACACTTGTACACACTCAGATCGTGTACTTCTTGTCTCTACGGAAGTATTTTGTTCCCACAGTTCCGCTCTGTCGTGTCAAACCAGATGAGACTGTGTAGCTCCGACCTTTTACAAATCTGTGTTAGTCATGGGTTTCTGTTTTTTAAAATGGAAAATGCTCCTACTTTAAAATCAGAAACGGCCTCGTCGTTTATTTTCCCGTCAGAGATTTGAATACCTGAGTTTCAAGAAGCAAGTTTAAGGTCAAATCCACATTGAAATCTGCTCCTCCGTCTTTGTTTACATTCCCCCCAAACTCACGCGGAGACCTCCAGGTTTCAGCTCGTGAGCGTTCGATGTACAAAAGCGAGTCTCTCTGCCTTGAAATGATCCCCTCGGTCCTGAGGGAGGGTCAGGGTTGAGGAAAGCAGTGGAGGTGTTGTGGAAGGGAAATTAAAAAGGAAATGAGAGTATTATATGTATTTGGTGGAGCTCTGCGCTCCCCTCCCCGTCCTTTCACTCGTCCGTCTCTCTCGGCTTCTTTTACTTCTTCCTCCAGATCAAAGTCGGGTTAACGGGGAGTATCGGGTTTGAATGAATGAATGAATATATATACTTTATTAATCCCCGAGGGGAAATTTGGTATCGGGGTAGCAGCAACTTACAACAAAAATAAATATATAAAAACAGCAGGATGAAAGATAAAAGATATATACAATAATACAAATAATAAAAATAAAATAGAAATAGCTGGGATTGTGCAAAATATATACACAAAAATCCATCAGAAACGGATGCAAAGCTAGAAAAGTGTCCTCTATTATATTTTGGGCATTTGTGTACCGTAAAAGTCGGGTTACAAGCCGCTCCTACCTCCGGTGGGTGTCCCTGCTGTAGCAAGCTGCTAGCTTGCGCTGCTGCTAGCTTGCGCTGCTGCTAGCTTGCGCTGCTGCTAGATTGCGCTGCTGCTAGCTTGCGCTGCTGCTAGCTTGCTACTACTGGCCGCGTCCCCTCTGCCCGAGTCGGGTGTCGTGCCGGGGCTGGTCCCGCTGCCTTCGGTGGTTGTCGGGGAGCTAGCGGGAGCGCTAGCCGGCTACAGCGGGGAGCTAACGGGGACACTGACCGAAGGTAGTAGCGGCCCGTAACCCAACTTTTACGGTATATTTATCTGAAAATGGAGAAGGTCCTTGTCATGTTTCTACAAAAGCCCACAAGGGACAAACCAAACTCTGAGTTAACGTCACAGTGTTCCTACACGCGATCCACAACCTCATGGTGAGAATCCACCAAATCCTAGAAACGAAACCTTTTTAAAGAAATATTTGTATTCTAGTCACAATGCATCACATGACTTGTGTTTGTAGACGGAGAGCTTTACGGAGCATTTTTAGCGTCTTTCTTGTTTGGGTTTTGGTTCACTCCACTGCACACTTCCTGTCCAGCAACAAAATGGCCGATAGACACAGTTGGAGGCCAGCTGGTGAACATGGCTGAGCATTCAGCAGCTAAAGAGACAGATGTTTCCCTCAGGAGTTGGTGGAGACCCAAAACGGAGCTAAGAGAGAGAGAGCGCTGCACGTTTGCTCTTGTTTGCTTGGCTTTTTGTTTTGTGTTTGTGAGGCTTCAGGTTTCACCCGTCTTCTGTCGCGTCACGTGACTTTATGTTGTCGGGCTTTAAGAGATGGTGCTCGTTGAGATGTATTTTACACGTCCCACTCCGGATGATGCTGCCTTTACACTCTAACCCTTTCATCCTGCTCAGCTGGTCATATTTAGCTTTCTCCTTTTCAAATGTTGTGTTTTATTTGTAGTTTTTGACCTTATTGGCTAAAAATGGCACATTTATAGTGATGTTGATCAATGTGCTTTGTCTCTGATGGACAATAAATACATAAATAAGTGAAATATTGACTACAAATTCATCCGTGTCTTAATAAAAAGTCGACTCAATCATAAAGTGTTTTATTTGAACGGACTCATTAACTTCAGATGACTGACTGGATATTTCCTGTGTTCCTCTGCAGGGTTCCACCTCAGCGGCACAGTGAGGGAACCGGCCACGGCCTCGGAGCCCGAGCTGGTCTGCAACGTCAGCGTCAGCTTCGACCGCTGCAAAATCACGGCGGTAACGTGCAGCTGCGGCAACAAGGACATCTTCTACTGCGCCCACGTGGTGGCGCTCTCGCTGTACCGGGTACGGAAGCCCGAGCAGGTCAAACTGCGGCTGCCCATCTCGGAGACGCTTTTCCAAATGAACCGGGATCAGCTGCAGAAGTTCGTCCAGTACCTGATCACGGTGCACCACACCGAGGTGCTGCCCACGGCGCAGAAGCTGGCCGACGAGATTCTGTCGCAGAACTCGGAGATCAACCAGGTTCACGGTGAGCGGAGAGAATAACGCCGGTTATCTGTGATTTTTTTTTTTTAAACGAGCAACAACAAAAAAAGCCGATTTCTTCCGTCTCGCTCCGGTGGAGGTCCAGCTGGAGGCCGACGTCCTCGGAGACCACACACACACACACACACACACACACACACACACACACACACACACACACACTAAAATGATGACTCAAATGCAGTGGGAAAAAGTTTGAGGTCGCTATTTTGTGCATTACAGAAACATTAAGAAACAGTTATCAAAAGAAAAATCCCTCAAATAATAATAATATGTAAACAGTTCTGTTTAGTTGGTTGTCAACTATTACATTGAATGCAACTATTTTGATACTCAATAAATTGGTTTGAGTCATTTTTAAAGATTACGTACAAAGTTTATAGTCTTCTTAAAAGTGAATATTTTTTATTCATTTCTATAATATAATGCAGGGTTCTTACGGTCATGGAAAACCTGGAAAAGTCATGGAATTTTAAAATGGTTATTTCCAGGCCTGGAAAAGTCCTTGAAAAAAGTAAAATCCCAAAAGTTTTGTAAAAGTCATGTAAATGTGTTATATTCATGTGTTCATGACGCTCATTTACGCTGAGTTTGAAATAATTAATATGCTTTTAAAAGAAAGACGCTTAAAATATAAGCAGGCATACATACAGGCATCTATATAAATGTTTATTCTTTTAATCAAACTATTGTCTCATTCATTTGTGTCATATTCTCATTGTTAGTTTAAATACTACATTTTCTCACTTTTTCATGTCTACACCCAAATTTCACTAAATGTTTGGTCATGGAAATTTGGTTTAAAGTCATGGAAAAGTCATGGAAATCCACTGGTCAGAATGTGTATGAACCCTGATGATAATATTTTAGGTGATTAATGCATCAATAATAATTACAATCCAACGATTAGACAGAAATGGGCTGTCGTGCATAATTGGGTACAGTAATAGTAATAATATAAGTTTCTACTTTAGCACGAGTGAAAGATCAGCGCACGTCCTCCGCCACTCAAAGTAGTAAACTAATAACTGACCGACTGGTAATGTCTTGCTGACTGTTTCCTTTGTCCGGAGCAGGAGCTCCCGATCCGACGGCCGGCGCCAGCGTGGACGATGACAACTGCTGGCATCTGGACGAGGAGCAGGTTCAGGAACAGGTCAAGCTCTTCCTCTCCCAGGGCGGGTACCACGGCTCGGGGAAGCAGCTCAACTTACTGTTCAGCAAGGTAACAGAATCACACACACACACACGCACGCACAGGTCACCGCGCTGTGCTGCCGCACGCTTACCCACAATGCACCCCGACGTCTCTGCAGGTGAGGGAGATGCTGAAGATGAGGGACTCCAACGGAGCGCGCATGTTGACGCTGATCACAGAGCAGTTCATGGGCGACCCCAGACTGGCGCTCTGGAGGCAACAGGGAACCACCATGACCGACAAGTACAGGCAGCTGTGGGATGAACTAGGTAACACACGCACACACGCGCACACACACACACACGCACGCGCGCGCACACGCACGCACACGCGTGCGCACAGCAGCATATTTTGTGGCTTCCTCCAGTTTATGCGTTTAAAATCAAACGCATATTTTACGATTTGGTGCATTTGTTACACACGGCACCAGAGTCTTCAGTTAGTGTGTTCCATATTTATTTATTGTGCTCATTTCTTCTTGTCTTCTCTGTAAACACACAACAATAGAGTCCAAATCAATATATACAAGTATCTGGACGATCTTTCACTGCTCTAACTTGTTGGTTTTTAGAGACCAGAGTTACATTAACTGTGAACACATAACCTCAAAAAAATATATATAGCCTAACAAAGTGCTGTGGTATATCTGTCACGGGATTGGGAATGACGCTGAACTGACACTACACTGGCGCGAAAACTACTAGCGCGCGATTAGCATCCGTGGCTAATCGTAGTTAGCTTTCTCCCGTTTCAATACTAAAACACTTACTAAACCACTAAAACAACTACTAAACATCAAACCATGGCACTGCAAAAGTGACCGAACTCAACACACATATACATGGCGCTTGTGGACCTTGTCTCACCTGTAAACACACAACAATAGAGTCCAAATCAATATATACAAGTATCTGGACGATCTTTCACTGCTCTAACTTGTTGGTTTTAGAGACCAGAGTTACAGCGCAGTCATGACAAACACCCGCTACTGCCACCTATTGGTGAAAACGAGTATCGTCCTGCAGCCACTGCAGATGAGAACAGGCGAGTCCACAAGTCACACAAACCATTTTAAATTATAATAACGAGAAATTAATGCTGTTGGGGGGCAAGGTAACACAATATAATACAATAACACTTCTGAAACAATATTAGCCCTTAAAATGTCCAGGGTGCCACACCCTCCCCTACTTAATAAAAAGAAAAAAAATGCAGTTACTTTTTTTTTCCATAACTCCATAAACACATATTACTGTACTGATGGTGTCTGTACTTGAATGACCAGCACGGTTACTAACACTAATGGCATTCACTTGTTCAATAAAAGCATTCATTACACGATGTTAGGTTGCATACGTTCAAACCCATAGTATAAGTTAATACTGCTCAATTGATACCCTATACCAAGTCAGTAACCATTGTTTCTCCTTCAAGATCCATAAACCTGTTCACCCCACTAGGATGAATTCACTACTGTAACTAGACTCAATAATCAGCCAACACTTTAGTCTGTTACCACTGTTCCCTTGTTTACACATTAAGACACCATAGCATGTGTTTGTCACACTCCAATTTCAATTTGTGACACTAAAGTATGTTCTTTAAGTAACTGTTCAGTAACAAAAACAAATGTTTTCCTTTTTTTCTTTCTTCTTCCTTAACCTCTCTGTTCGTTACAATCTTTCTCAGTTCGTTACAGTCTCTAGCAGAGAGTCTGTACCTCTGTGGACGCCCAAGGTCTCCACAGTCTCTGAATGCAAAGTGCTGGGTTGCACACCTCGATATTGTCCAAACCAACTTGTCTGACAGTAGATTGTCCCAGTGTGTCATACATCAGCCTCAATGGCTGTCGCCGTTCTCTCTGAGGGTGATTATTCAGAGCCAGAGACGATGACCCTTGTTCTGTGTCAGAGTCTGTGTCTCCTTGTTCCTGTTGTTCTTCTTCATCCGACATTTGCTCATTCTGTTGCTCTTGTGGGTCGTGATGAGCCTGTGTTGTCTGCAGCTCCAGTTCTTCCTCAGCTCCCACATCCTGTAGATCTGGTTCACAGTCTGTTGCTTGACGTTCCCACACCTGTTGTTCACAGGTCTCAACTTCATGAGTAGTAGCTCTGCTAGCAAGGTTGTCTCGGTGTGAAAACCTCCACACCAGTTCACCTTCATCCTCACTCTCCAAATCCGAGTCCTGAGGTCGTAGCAGCTGTTGTTGGGATTTTCCTCTGTCTTGTCTCAAGCTTCTCTTTCTTTTGTCCTGCTCTTTTCTTTCTGTTTTTTCCACAGGCAGACTGTCACATGGAAGCAACAGATTTCTGTGCACTGTGCGGCTTTTGCCTCCTCTTTCTGGTTTGACCTCAAAAACAGGAATGTTAGGGCTCTTTTGACTCACCACAACATACACTGAATCCTCCCAGTATGAACGAAGCTTGCCAGGCCCTCCTCTTTCTTTGAGATTGCGGAGCAGGACTCTGCTGCCCAGGTGAAGTTGAGCTCCGTAGCTCTTTTGGTCGTAATATCGTTTGCCTCTCAAGGCTTCTTTCTGAGCTGTTGTTGAAGCAATCTCATAAGCCTCTTTCATTCTTGATTGCCATTTTTCCACATACTCCTCATAGCTTACTTGCTGCTCCTGTAATGGTAAGTTGAACAAAATATCTACAGGGAGTCGAGGAGTGCGGCCGAACATCAGATAGTAGGGAGAAAACCCAGAAGCCTCGCTCCTAGTGCAGTTGTAGGCGTGAACCACCTTGGCTAGTGAGTTCTTCCAATCTATCTTTTCAGTGTCTGTCAGCGTTCTCAGCATGGACAAGAGAGTTCTATTGAAACGCTCCACCTGTCCGTTTCCTTGTGGGTGGTATGGGGTAGTATGAGAGCCACGCATACCACAGACCTTCTGCAGCTGGGAAAACAACCGATTTTCAAATTCTCTGCCCATGTCGTGGTGGATTCTGGTGGGAAAGCCGAAGTTGAGGGCAAAGTCATTGAAAACCTTTTCCACCACTGTTTTTGCTGACTTGTTTTTTGTTGCATATGCTTGTGCAAAGCGTGTAAAGTGGTCCATGACCACTAGAATGTATTCATAGCCCTGCTTGCAAGTCTCAAGGTGTAGAAAGTCTATGGACACAAGCTCAAAGGGGTAGGTAGTGGTGATAGACGTCAGTGGAGCTCTGGTGATCTTACTTGGTCGTTTTCTCTTCAGACATTCGCAGGCATGCATTACAAAGTGCTCCACATCATTTTGCATTCGGGGCCAGTAGAACCTATCTCTTATTAACCCCAGAGTTCTTTCTGCCCCTAAATGTCCCATTTCTTTGTGAAGTTCTCTGAATACAGTCTCATGGTGCTCTTTGGGAAGGAGAAGCTGGTCTCTGCCATTGGCTCTCCTGTAAAGAACTCCAGCATCGTTTACGTGCAGTTTTTTCCATTGTCTGAACAAGATTTTGACATCAGATGGTTCTGTTTTCAGGGCGCGACCTTTTGGCAGATAGTCTCTGGTTTTGTATTCTAGGAAGCGACCAATCACAGCATCTTGCTCCTGACTCAATCTGATGTCCTCTTGTGAGAGAACCTTTCCAACTGACAGTGCTGTGGTGTCTTGCACTAGCCTGATAGCACTCTGGCTGACTACAGTTGTCTCATGAAAAATGCTCACCCTCTGTAGCACTGCACTCTCTACAGCAGCACTGATAACATCCTGCTTTACTTCCGCTGTGCACTGGGCCATGTACTGGTTTATGTCGAGTGGTAATCTGGATAGCCCATCAGCATCTGCATTACTCTTGCCAGGGCGGTATCTGATTGTGAAGTTAAAGTCAGACAGTTCACCCACCCACCGATGACCTGTTGCATTCAGTTTTGCTGTTGTGAGGACATAGGTTAGGGGGTTATTGTCTGTGTAGACAACAAAATGTGAGGCATAATAAAGATAGTCCCGAAAGCGCTCACAAATTGACCACTTTAAGGCCAAAAATTCCAATTTTCCAGAATGCATATGATAATTTTTCTCAGGGGGTGTCAATGTCCGTGAACCATATGCAATCACTTTCATCTCGCCTGCTTGTTTCTGGTACAGAACAGCTCCCAGGCCTTCTTGTGAGGCGTCACAGTGGAGTATGAATGGCTCTGCAAAATCAGGATAGCCTAAAATAGGTGGCTCTGTTAGACAGTCAGTCAACATATTTAAAGCATCCTGGTGACTCTGAGTCCAACTAATAGGTGTGTTGGGTGGTGGTCGGCCCTTCTGCTTTGTACTAACCCTTTTTCCTCTTGTTCTGGAAACAGGTGGTGGAGCTCTGTCTGGAGGCAGGGTCAGTAGCTGGTACAGCGGTTTTGCAACTTTTGAAAAGTTCGGGATATAGGTCCTATAGTAGGAGAGGAAACCAAGAACTCGGCTCAACTCCCCTACAGTAGACGGTGGTTGCTCTTTGAGTGCTTGAACCGGAGCTACTTCCGCTGGATCCATGGTGTACCCCATTTCTGACACCATCCGCCCGAGGAAGCGAACTTTCCGCTTGAAGACATCACATTTCCGTGGACTGAGTTTAACACCATGCTTTTGGTATCTCTGCAGGACAGCCCGAATGTGGTCCATATGACTGTCAAACGAAGGAGAGTGGACAAGGTTGTCATCCAAATACGGCTGGCAGGTGACATCGCGAAGGCCCCTTAAACAGTCCTCCATACTTCTTTGAAACTCTGCCGGTGCTGAACTGAGGCCAAATGGTATGCAGTTCCACTGGTACAAGCCCCACGGTGTTATAAAGGCTGTGAGGGGGCGACTTTCAGGATCCAGAAACCCTTGGTGATATGCTTTGCCTTGATCAAGCACTGAAAACCAGGAGCTGCCATGCAGGGAGTCTAGCATATCCTGGATTCTGGGAATTGGGTGCCGGTCTGGTACAGATTTTCTGTTGAGTTCTCTGTAGTCGCAGCACAGCCTCAATTCCCCAGACTTTTTCCGAACGCAGACAATCGGTGAGGAGTAAGGTGACCTTGACTCTGAAATCCACCCACGATTTAACAGATCTTGGAGGTAATCCTTCACCTCTTGGTGCAAAGGTTTTGGTACTGATATGTAGGTCTTTCGAACTGGTGTGGTGTCATGCAGTGTGATGTGCATGCTTAAAGTGGGAATGCATCCAATGTCCCTGTCATCATAAGAAAAAGCATGACATTCCTCTCTTAACAGCCGTGTTACAGTTTGCTGCTGGTCTTTGCTGAGATGGTCGAGGTTAACAGGAGGATCCCACTGAGATGGCTTTTGGCTGTGTTGTGGTTTGCTGGTGACCTCATTTAGATGGATTGGAGGCTGCGAGGTGTTTTGTCTAGCTGTGCCTGGTGTCTTGTCAGAGGAATCCACGGTGATGGGATACACTGCTTTTATTTCTTCCAAGTGTCCCAGAATGGTGCGAGGGATCAAAGTGACATTACTTTTGTTGGTGTTTGCAACTGAGACGGGTATGTACACTGACCTTCCCTCACTGACAGTAACCAGTCCCTCTTGGATGACCAGACCTTCTGGTAGCTGTGACAGTTTATCTGGAACAAACAGCAAGCTTTGTCCTGCAAACTGGTCTCCAACATGTGCATGGACATATGCAGTGGTTATCTGTTCAGCAGCCAAGCGTATCCCCCTCTTTCCTGTCCGCACTGTCCCCACACTTTGGCTTGGATCTGCTGTTTGCAGTAACGTTAGCATCGATTTGGCTGTTTTCACTGACACAGAGAAGATTCTGCTGATTTTCTGTATGTGGTGTGACTTTTGCTGCCGTTTGGTCCACTTACCCACTACTTGTTCAATGACATTGAATCCAATAATGGGTTGTTCTGCAACGTTAGGATCACTGGATACTAACATGGGGACTAGGAGTGTCCTTTCTGGGTGAGTGTCACAGTCCAAATAAAACTCTATCTCTACCCATCCATCATAAGGAATTTCACTCCCATTCGCAGCTAGTGCTACCAGTGGTTCTTCTCCCAAGAGCTCAGAAAGTGGCCTGATAGTGCTGTGTGGGAGATGTTGTTTCCGCCAGTCATTATTGATGAGACTCGCTTGAGCTCCTGTGTCCCACAGAACCTCAACTGGAACATTGTCTATGTGGCATTGGACCATACATCTTCTCCCGATGAGACTGATGAGCTTGGTTTGGCGTTGTGAGGGCACATAGCCAGTAGATGTGTCACTTCTGGATTTGCTGCTCTCTGGCTGTGGGGTGGCATAGAGAGTGTCTGTGTGATCACTTGGTGGATTTTGTGAAGGTGAAGGGGGATTTTGCAGAGAAACTGAATTTACTTGGGGCCTAGAGAGTGGGTGGGCTACTGTGGGTCCCGGCTCAGCAGCCCCCTCCCGTTTCCCTGCGTGAATCTGTTTTGTCTACAGCCACGAGAAAGATGGCCTTCCTGCCCACAGCGATAGCAGTGTCTACATGTGTCACCGATGTGAGCCTCTCTGCATACCTGGCATCCTCTAGCCATTCTTGCTGCTGGTGATGGCCGGGGATCTGTGCTGGGCCTTGACTTGGTTGCTTCTAACGTTCTATCGAACATTTTCTTCACTTCAAGAACATCAGCCTTGATGCCTTCAATAAGCTTAACAGTTTCAGGATCAGGTACTTGTTTTTTCTTTGTGAAGAATGCCACACCCCCTTTTGCCTGTGTTTCATCCTTTATTTCTCTTTCACTAGTCAGAGGCACCTGACTAGTGTTGAATTGCAGCTCCGTGTGTATCTCATTTACTCTTGGTGGCTTAACTGAAATGTGTCTCCGAAATTTGTTTTGACGTTCTAGCTCAAGACTGGCAGCCTCATTTATCTTTTCTATCAGGACCTCATCTGTGACTCTGGGGTTGCTAAGGTGAGGTTTTAACTGAAACTTCACTGCTTCATCAAGCAAACCAGTCTCTAATGAGCGCAGGAATTTACGCTGGATTAAATATGGGCTGAACTGTTCCCCTTCATCCTCGTCACCAGACTTCCAGAGCAATTTCTCTCTGAGCTCTATTGCCCTGAACAAAAATCCTTGAGCAGATTCCTTCGTGTCTTGGAATATGTTCATGAGTCTATGAAGCATATCAGATGATGAGTCCACTCTGTAATGTCCTCTCAGTATGGTTCTTAGTGTTGGAAGTGTGAGGTCTCGCTTGACTTCGAGCAAGTCTCGCAGGTGAAGGCCAGGGCTTACTGCTTTAATCACAGCCTCTATGATTTCAGTCTCTGAGTAGCCCTTCTTGAGCCCAGACTCAATTTGGTTTGTCAGGCTAGTGAAAGATAATTTGTCCTTCTGCCCGGCCTCCCCTATTTGACCCCAGATCCGGAAATCTTTTCTAAGAGTGACTTCTGGTGCTGTGAAGGCTGCAGGCTGCTTGACCCTCTCTCTTACTGCTGTTGTGCTAAACTTGGTCCCCAAAGCTTCCATCTTCTCCTCTAGAACACGACATTCTTCTGCCTGAGCCTGTTGAAGCTGTGTATACTCTTGCTTCAGCCTCTCTATTTCACTTGAATCAATTTTATTAGTTTCTGTTTTGATACTTTCTTGTTCTTGTAAAGTCTGTATGAATTTATGGAGATTATCATTGATAAACTGCTGGAACACCTGAGATTCTTCACCCTCTTCAATTTCCTCCAAAGTGCTCTCTGTTAGCCGAATCAGGGCCCGACGGGACTGTCCTCTAAATCCCTCCCCTGTTGGTTCACTGCACTTTATATGCTGACACACCTTGATGAGTTCTGGTTTCTCAAGTGTCCACAACGCTGCGTTGATCTCGTCCTGGAGTTGCTCCATCTTTACTTTGTGCTGATTTTTCTAGGTTCGTTTCTCAAGAAGGAACTGCATCTCTCTGTTCTCTGTTGTCCAATACAGTCCTCCTAGGCTGGCTCGCCAAATTATGTTACACACGGCACCAGAGTCTTCAGTTAGTGTGTTCCATATTTATTTATTGTGCTCATTTCTTCTTGTCTTCTCTGTAAACACACAACAATAGAGTCCAAATCAATATATACAAGTATCTGGACGATCTTTCACTGCTCTAACTTGTTGGTTTTTAGAGACCAGAGTTACATTAACTGTGAACACATAACCTCAAAAAAATATATATAGCCTAACAAAGTGCTGTGGTATATCTGTCACGGGATTGGGAATGACGCTGAACTGACACTACACTGGCGCGAAAACTACTAGCGCGCGATTAGCATCCGTGGCTAATCGTAGTTAGCTTTCTCCCGTTTCAATACTAAAACACTTACTAAACCACTAAAACAACTACTAAACATCAAACCATGGCACTGCAAAAGTGACCGAACTCAACACACATATACATGGCGCTTGTGGACCTTGTCTCACCTGTAAACACACAACAATAGAGTCCAAATCAATATATACAAGTATCTGGACGATCTTTCACTGCTCTAACTTGTTGGTTTTAGAGACCAGAGTTACAGCGCAGTCATGACAAACACCCGCTACTGCCACCTATTGGTGAAAACGAGTATCGTCCTGCAGCCACTGCAGATGAGAACAGGCGAGTCCACAAGTCACACAAACCATTTTAAATTATAATAACGAGAAATTAATGCTGTTGGGGGGCAAGGTAACACAATATAATACAATAACACTTCTGAAACAATATTAGCCCTTAAAATGTCCAGGGTGCCACACATTGCATCTTGGAAAATAAAGGTAATAAATGGATTATAATAAAACGACAATATTTTGCTGAGTTGTGTGTTTCCAACAGCGTCATTTTAATCAAGGTAATTAAGTAAAAATGGCAAAAAAACATATCTCTGAATAAGTTTTTCCAGATTTGTTGCTTTTTTTTCTTCATGTTTTCTATAAATTTAAACTGAACTGTTGGCCGGACAAAACCAAACATTTGAAGACGTCACCTTGAACTGGGGGGGGAAATAGTTAATGACCTCAGATCTTTGTGGCATAAATCTTCAGTAAATATTATATACGTGTACACACCATAAAGGGCTCTGAACTGAAACCCCTTCGCTCTCAGTTGCAGGTTCAAGGTAAAACAGCTGATTTGATCGACTTTAGCTTATTTGCTTGTGATGTAAATCGACCAAAATTGTGATGCAACATGTAAAAGACCACACACACACACACACACACACACACACACACACACACACACACACACACACACACACACACACACACACACACACACACACACACACACACACACACACACACACACCCTGTTGTAGATTCTTGCTTTGCATTTCGTCACTCTTCACGTCTGACATCATTTTCTCGGCGCTCTGTTTTCCCTGGTCGTTGTTGTCCTTGAAGCAGCCTAACAAAGAGACGGGGAGAGAGAGAGAGAGAGAGAGAGAGAGAGAGAGAGGTGTTATTCTCTCTCTCTCTCCTCCCCTCCGGTCCCCTCCCCCCATCCTCAGCCTCCCTCCTGCATTCCCTCCCCTCTCCTCCCTTCCTTTCTTTTCTTCTCCCGTTTCATTTTGTCATCTTTCATCCTCTCTTCATCCCTCTACCATGTCCATTGTTCCCGGACCTCCTTCCTCTTCATGTGTGTTCCTGTGTCTTCGTGTCTTCAGCCGACAACAATGCAGACGATCTCCTCGCGTTTGCACACTTTGGTTGTTTTGCTTCATAGAAATCACTGAAACAATTAATCAAAGTATGGCTGCTCGGCTTAAAAGCAAAAGACATTTGAAGACGTCACTTTGGAAAGTGAACTGTTTTGTGAACTGTTTTGTCAATTTCAAAGCCGACTCTTTTTTATGGTTCCAGCTTCTGAAAACGACAGAATGTTAAGCTTTTTGTTGACTCTTAGTATCGTAATCTGAATATATTTGGGCGTTT